>CM060990.1:8775000-8917500 GCA_030765065.1 Deroplatys truncata | reverse complement strand
CACCTACAAGAAAATTAGCAATAACATTAAGTTCTAGATAACTCACTATTTTTCATTGTTTTTTTTTAATTTTTAACAATGTTAACAACATTATCAATAAACAAATAAAAAATAATCATGCTGGAGTTCTCCCCTAGCGCTACGTTAGATTTTGATGTACTGTGCTGATAGGTCTTGATAAAAAGTTTAACTTCTTTGTACAATGCCTTGAGTCTGTAATCATTTCCCCTGAAAGTCCGTTACGTGTTAATTTCTCCCAGAGAGCACTACGTTTCACGGTATCAAGTGTCATTTTAAAATCTACAAAGACATTTTATATCTCATCCCCTTTGTTTCTTAAATTGTCATCAATTATTTCTTTCAGAACAAAGACATCGTCACTGGTCAAAAAGCCTTCCCTAAATTCTGCCTGAAATTTAGAAATATCATCGTATGTCTTAACCCAACATTTAATTCTTTCATATAAGGTTATATTGTAAATTTTTCCAAACAGAACATTCAGCGAGATGCCCTTGTAATTTCCTGGAATACTCTAACTCCCTTTGTTCTTGTAATGAATTTGGATAATGGCGGTTTTCCATGCTTCCGGATATTCTCCGCCTTCAGTTATTTTATTGAAGCTTTTTCTATACGAATCTGCCATTTTATTAACTTCTAGAGAACTCTTGAAGAGCTCAGCTGACAAGCCCTCTATACCTGCTACCTGCTGCCTTCCAATTTTTAAACATGTTATTGCACGAATCACCTCTGCTGTGTTAATTTTATATTCAAGCATATGCACAATCGGAGATCCAGTCATCCCTTCAGCGGTCAAAGTAATTGGTTCCATCCTAATCTCCCCCTCTTTCGTAAACTGTTTTAAAGTGCTTTATCCATTCTCCAGCAGGAATAGTTACTAAATGGACCTTGACCTTCCGATCTATCTAATAACTTTCAACATGCCACCGATTTCCCCGTTTTCGACTACTTGATGCACCTTTTCGGCCTTTGCGTCCTCTTGCCAGGTGGTTGTTCTCTGCTTTAGTAACACCTCACAATCCTAAGCAGATACTCTCATACTCTCAGTTAGGATGTCAGAAATTCCTGTGTCATTTTAGATATTATTAAATTGTTTTTCTTTCATTTCATATGCAGATATGATTCTATCTTTAAAAAATGTTAGTCCTCTTTAATTTTTCATTACTTATGTTATTTCAGGTCATTTATTCATAATGTTACAGAAATTATATTTAAGAATTTCTGATCATAGTCAAACAGATCATTATAATTCTAATGCCTTAAAGCAAGGGTGGCGAAAACGACTTCCTTCCGCGAGTCACCAAATATGCAACACGCACTGCATCACTCAGGACCATGTGAAAATCAAACGGACGGTTGCAGAGAGGGAACGTGCGCCTGCGAGGCAAAATGACTCGCGAGTCACGTTTTCGCCACCTCTGCCTTATAGTAATAAAGTACCTACCTAGTTATACGTATTATGCCGTTGTAATCTGAAATTTAGAGTAGTTGATCTTCAAACCTTAACATACCTCCTTGAAATTAACTCCATAAAAGTAAAAGACTAAGAACACTATGATGTGACATTAATCCCGGCTAAATGTGTCAGCCTCAAGGAGATGATAATATTATCTAATTATTTAATAAAGCTGCTCGGTCTACTTAGCCTAATTATTCAAAGAGCACCCTTCAAGCACTGTGAAGCTATCTCAGGAATTCGGGTGGACATAAAATGGAGCTGCACATTTATTAATTAAATTCACCCTTCTTAAGATTTTAAAACACGCTTAGATCATTAATGGCTCAAGATAGGGGAAGAGACCCTAAAGACTCATACGTCATCGAGCTATAGTAGGAACCGCGCACTGGTTCCCTAGCGGACTGATAATACTTTCATTTCTAACTAACCGATCCTATTTAATACTACTACTGCTGCTGCTAATAATAATAATAATAATAATAATAATAATAATAATAATAATAATAGCAGTAAGTTTTTGCTGTGTTCACATCTTCTGACAGCCAAATACACAGATTAGATATCCTTTCTTATTAACAAAAAACCATTCCATAACTGAAAGTCATTTCCGGGCTGTTTTGACGTGGTGTGCTGGAGATAGATGTTCCAAACGTTTCGTCTACAACCATGGTAGACATCTTCAGTGGCGCTGTCGAAGTCTTCTAGAAGAAGGTTGCGTTGCGTCTGAAATGCCGGCTGTTCAGATGCGTATTTCACTGGAGTCCTATATCCCAGCACGAAGGCACAGGACAAAAAGAAGGTGTAGGAAATAAAGGACTTCCGGAATTTGCATCAAGAATTCATAACTATCCGGTTACCTAACTTTGCAGTCTAAGGCCTTACCAGGTTTCTACTCAATATTCATTATTCTTTCCTTAAGTACCACAACACAAACTCCAATTCTTTCCAACCCACCCCACTCAGTGGCTTCTAGTTTTGTTTTCTCACTCACTTTTACGAATTAAGGTTCTTTCCTTAACTTTAATTCCCTCTTTTGCTTTCTTTCCAGGTTCCTAGATATGCTGTGTGTTTCTTTTGTAATAATTAGCATTGTGGTATTACTTTCTCGTCATTTAGCTTTACTAAAATTGCTGCTGTTGGAAAGTTTGAGTAAGCGGCAATATTCTGATGGATGTGGGATTATCATGAATGGAGCTCGGCAATTGCCTATTTTGTTGTTTAGAATCGGGTAAAAATATGTTTGATACTTACTGGAGTAAAATACGCTAATTTTATAGTGCTTATAATTGCCAATTTTCATAGTGTAGGGCTTTTGTATCTTAAGGGCCTCATATAGTTTTTTGTCTAATGAAAAATTGTAATAAGGTTTGTGCCTATTGTAATTTCCCTACAGTTTTACCGGTGGTTATATATTGATATTATTTTTAAATATGATGTTAACCTTAGTGTAGTAATTAATATTTAGCGCTCTGAGCCATTGTTGACAGCAAGCCTGAGGCATCTCTTTCCTAACGTAAGCAGTCGTAATAGCTACTTAGCACAACAAGGTGTGCGGTAAATTGTCAACTACAAACCCTCTTGGTTCACCACTGGTAAATGCATAATTTTGGTATTCACTCATCGCTTTGTTCATTAATGCGGTCGCTTTAATATTTTGTGCAACAATAGCCTGTTTATCAGTAATACATAACAGACTGAATAATAATTACAAACCTGCGTAGGATGTAAAACGTATTCAAAAGAGAAATTGCTTAAAAACTAATAATGGGAATTGTCCTAAAAAATGCATACAAACATGCAAAATGAAAATAAAAATAGATAAATGAGGGGCAAACATGTAAATAACTAAAGTTTGCAGTTTCATTTCATTAAGAAAATAAGGGAATTTAGTAAATGTGGTACATGGGATTTGGGATACCGTTATTTGACATTTCTATGCTTCTCGTCATGGCAAAATGTGTTATTAAGTGTTAGATGAATATATGATTGCGTCTGCTCCAATGCTTATCGTGACTAATACAGTCGTGGTCTAGCCCTTGGCCGATGCACATCGCGAGTTGAAGAGAGCTTGGTTGTTGCCGCGCCTCTTGTTTTTGTGTTGGTGGTGTATTAAGTGTTGGCAGTGAAATGGAGCAACAGAAGGCAGTACGTAAAATACTATAAAAGTTGCGTTTATTAAGGTTATGCAACGGCCCACAGCTTTTGAAATTCACGAATGGATGCACCACACTTTGGAACTCTCTCCAGCGCAGGTAATACAATTCAGTTGGTGGGAAGAGAAAACGCTGTTTATATAACGTTTCAACAGTGCAGTGTTTATGAAGAAGTACTACGTAAACACGAGGGAGCATTCCAATTTGCTTTAATGTCTGGTGAGGTCACGGATGGGCAACATATGGCGGCAGATAGAGAATATACTTTGGTTCGCGTCTACAATATGCCATCAGAAATCAGTAACGACAGGGTAGTTTACGAGCTTCAACATTACGGCAAGACACTGCACATCACCACTGACGGTTGGTCTGGCTGTTATAGATTTCCAGTTTACACTGGTATGCGTTTAGTGCATATTCAACTTACTAAACCGATACCTTCCACGTTAACGTTTGCCGGATTTGAGGCCTACATTACCTACAGTGGACAAGAACAGGTTTGTTTCATTTGCAAGGATAACACACATCTGAAAGCTGATTGTCCTCAACGCTGGTTACGGGCATCTGTTCCTCCTCAATCCCGGCTACGGCATCAGCTGATGAGTGAGTTGTTTAAACCAGTCTCCGAGAAGACGTTGTTTCACCTGATGCGGTGCCTCCAGTGGACGTGGCAATGGTTGCTGCAGTTCCTTCGGCGGTTACGGCTGCCGCAGTGCCAATCTCGGCGACTTCAGTGTCTCCTGCTAATGACCAGAGGGCAGCACCTTCCAGCACATCTGACAGTGCTGTTACGGACTCTTTGCAACGCAGTCATTCGGAAGGCGAACCTGATTCCAAGAAGCTGAAAGGTGAGGCAGTAACCTCTCAAGCACCGAGAGTTGCGACTGTAAACCGGCAAGTGCTACCTGAGAAAGCGACGCAGTCACGGGATCCACGGCTTCGCAAAACAGAACCTCCACCTCAGGACGGTGATACGATGCCTCATCCCTGGTCAGAGGACATGGACCGCGCCTTACCCTTGGTGGCAAACGAATTGGATACTTCCGAGTTGCCTGGCCTGCCCGCCGTGACTCCGGATGGTGATTATGAGAAAGCTGATACACTGAAAGACAAATCTTCGCAGAAACACAGAGTGCATCCGTATGTCTTACCTATGGTGCCGCGAGACAAATCAGGCGAGAAAGGTGGCGGATCAGTTTAAATCTCCCGTTCTTGGTGTCCGGTCCCCTAGTAGTGCTGTATTTCCTCGTCTGTGTTTTCCTTCTGGAGACCCTTTCATTCGTGGTCTTTCTTATATGACACTTCTTCACGTCTTTGTTTCTATATATGTTAATGGTCTTCGTAATCCAGTGGATCAGCGTTTACTTGCTGAATTTCTACACTTATATGATGTGGATGTTGGATTTTTACAGGAAGTCAATGTGCCCAATCTTGATTTTCTGTTTTATTATGAGAACATCGTCAATCTTGGACCGAACGGCCGAGGAACGGCGTTGCTTTACCGCAAAGGAATGCGTCTTACGTCGACCTTCATCCCTCTGGATGCCTCATCTCCGCCCTGTACACTCGCATAGTCTTGATTAATTTGCATGCACCTTCTGGCTCTCAACGTGGTCTGAACGGGAACTACTCTTTAAAACAGCTCTTCTCAATGCCCTTTCTAAGGGTTCTACATATCTCATTGGTGGTGATTTTAACTGTACTGTTGCTGCCAAAGATCAGCGTGGGTTGCCCAACCTTAGTCCCATGCTCAAGCAAATTGTGACGCATTTTGACCTTGTAGATGCCTGGGAGTCCAAGTATGGTTCTTGTGTGGACTTCTCCTTTGTCCGTGCATTGTCGGCTTCTAGAATTGATAGATTTTATTTCTCTCGCACCTTGGTTCTTACGGTCCACGATCTTCGAGTGCATCGCCTTGCGTTCAGTGACCACCATGCAGTCGTCTGTCGAATTACGCAGATTGCACCTGTTTCCTCGCCTGGGAGAGGTTACTGGAGGATTCCTGTATCCATTTTCGCGGAGGAAGATTGCCACCGAGACTTCCGCTTATTGTGGGGGAAGTTGCGTCCTTCGTTCCTGAATTCCCGCAGCAAACTTACCTGGTGGCTTTATAAGGCTAAACCAGCAATTATTTTCCTTTTTAAACGGGCAGTTCTCCAACGAACCAGGGAACGGCGAGAGATACTGGATTTCTATTATGCTGCTTTACAGGATCTCGCTGAACTGCAAACAGCCGGTCATGTTGTGTCCCAACGTCTGCATGCTATTAAGGCACAAATTTCCTTAAAGCAGCTGGAAATACTCCGCCTTCGAGACGTCTCCCATCGTCGACATATGGCTGCAGAAGAAACCTTCTCTCTTTTTCATCTTGCCGGAGAGCGCCAGCAGGGCAGGCAGCGTTTTATACCAGAACTTTGTCACGATGGGCGGAAAATTTCTGGATCCTCTGCTATCATCCGTTGCTTTCATGACCATTTCAGTGCCATATTTTCCAAAGTTTCCGATACCGGTGCCGCCCCGTTCCCGCTGCGATATCATCTCCCTTCGCAGAGCGGCTCCTCTCTTTTGCGACCTATTATCTCTGCAGAACTAGCGGCTGGATTGCAGAGTGTGAAGCAGAACACTGCTCCTGGCACGGATGGTATTCTGTACGCCTTCTATTCCACGTTTTGGAACGTCATTGCTACCGAACTAACAGCAGTTTTTGCAGAAATTCAGCGCTCCTCTGAGGTTACCAAGAAGTTTGTAGAAGGCGTAATACTACTGCTTCCGAAGCATCGATGTGCGAGAACCGTTGCAGAGTCTCTGCCGATTACCTTGCTCAATTGCGACTACAAGTTACTGGCGAAAGTGTTTTCTTCAAGGCTGAATCTGGTTTATGGAGCAATTCTCTGCAACGTTCAGACTGTGGTTCCGAGTGGCAGGAACATTATCCAACATATTGGCTTATTGAGGGATGTAATTTGTCATGTTGAAACCGAGAAGCTTCCAGTGGCATTGGTTAACCATGACTTTGAAAAGGCCTTTGATAACGTTAGTCATTCTTACCTTTGGTCGCTTATGCGGCACTTGGGGATCCCAGGGCAGTTTCTTTCATTATTACAAAACCTTTATGCTGCTGCGACGTCCAGGATACTCTGCAACGGATACCTTTCTCCGATTCTCCGCATAGAGAGGTCAGTCCGGCAGGGTTGCCCACTGTCTATGGGTTTATTTGCGTTGAGCCTCGATCCCCTTTTGAGACAACTACAGTCCTCCCTCAGCGGCGTAGAACTTCACGGTCAGCGATTCCAACTTACCACCTATGCGGATGATGTGACTGTCTTCCTGGCAAACAACGCGGACATGGTAACCTTACATCAGTGTCTAAGAGACTATAGTGCCGTCTCTGGTGCCCAACTAAATTTTGCAAAGTCGGAGGTGTTACAGTTTGGTCATTGGCCAGAACCCCTGAACCTTCATGGTATGCGGACAGTAAGCCGCACGAAGATCTTGGGCGTTGTGTTTAGGCAGTGTTTTCCCGAGACTGTGGCGCTTAATTGGGCTGACAAACTGACGAAGTTACGGGTGCTCTAAGTAGAGCAGCGGACTCGATCACTCAACCTTTTCTACCGAGTGTGGTATGTGCATACTTACGCCCTCAGTGGAATTTGGTACATTCCTCAGGTGTTGCCTATTACCAAGCAATTACCAAGGATCGAATGCCTTATTGGTTATTTTCTCTGCTCCGGAGCTGCTTGTCGAGTTTCCAGGGAACAACTACGGCTACCAATTCATAAAGGTGGTTGTGGGTTGATCGCAGTGGATGTGAAATGTCTGGTACTTCTTGGGAAAACTATACTGCGTGTTCTGGACGGTGAGGGCCTTCCGCTACAGCAGTCTCTTTGGGCAGCTCAACTTCGTTTTCCATATAAGCGGCTACCTGAATTTCGGCGATGGTAGAAGACATTTGCGGACCTACCCACCATTACTACGCAGCGGTTGGCCTTTACTCGGTCAGCCTTCTTTTACAAACATCTGATGTCTACCACCAGTGTTCTACCGCGGGTACAACAAAACTATTCGCTTAGACGATGGAGGACAATTTGGAATAAATTTCAGAATCCGAAGATCCCCACTGACTGGAAAGCTGCGGTTTACTCGGCTGTCAATGAGGTTGTTCCGACACCTGACAAATTGTGGCGGCATGGCAGAGCAACATCAAATCTCTGACTCAGGTGTTCTGCGGTGGAGACCTTGAGTCACACGTTGGTGGATTGTGCCGTCGTACGCCCAATATGGGATTGGGTATATGGACGCATGGGAGTGATTTGTAGTGGCGTGCTGATGTTTCCACGGGAGGTCTATCTGAATCTCGAATTCAAGCACGGTGACAAGAAACTGACAGATGCCCTTACTTGGCTCATCTTTGCCGCCTATTTTTGGGTACTAAAAGTTGGGGACGCAGTGAATCTACAGGCCTTCCAGATATTTATCCGGAAGGAACGCTGGTAGTTGGACAAAAGGTCCACTTTGGCCTTGGATCTCCCGCATTTAAGGAAGTGTCCACTGCAGGAGGGCATATGATAAGAATAGGGACAAGAAGAAGAAGCAAAAGAGATCTATCCTTCTTGTGTAGTAGTTTTCATATTATCCTAAAACCTATCCCAAATAAAGTAAATAAAGAAATACATTGCACAAAAATTAAAGAAAGAAAAAAAATACAGTTAAAAAAGTCTTAAAGCTCAAATGCACACCTTTGTGCTCTGAAAAAAAATTAATAATAAAAAAGACGATCTCAGAAAAAAATATGCCTTGTATTGTTTAAAAAAAAAAGATAGAAAAAATAGTCGGATAAAAAAAATCAGCAAATTCAGTAATAAAATCTTGGTATCTCGGAAACTAATTTAAAAATATTCATGAAATGTAGTCTACATGCCTACATTTAACTCTGATTATTGTATGGAATTATATATGTTATAATAATTTAAATTATATAGTTTATTTCTTTAGTTTATGTAAATGGTTTTTTTGAATTTCTTAATAACAGCAATAATAATAAAAAAGGGTAAGGCAATAAGTATCCGCAAAAGAAAAAAAGAAAAAAAATAGTGCATATTGCGCCGAGTTGTAATCATGAAGGATACTGTGCTTGAAGTTGGATGTGGCAACTTCAGACCGGTGCTGAATATTATTGATTACGGACAGGCTGAACATGGAAACATCACTGGCGAGAGGAATGTACAAATATATTGGGAGACAGTCATGTACCTTATGATTTAACATTTCTCACTGAAGCATCTTCGCTTAACTCAGACTTTATATCTTTTAATTGGCAGACTCTTTTTCTAAGAAACATTAGCATATATTGTGACTTTGTTCAATTTTCACTGTGACTTCACTTAGTTCTGTGTCATTTCACAATGTAATTTAGTTCAATTTTACATGCCACTGCAGTCTTCCACGCGACGTAGTGGCGTAATGAAATGCGCGCGGAAGAGCTTCTGCTTACTTCGAGCACAAGACTTCACTAATCTCTCGCAGTAGCAGCACTCACTGTTCGCCACAATTATCGCAACTTCACTCGGAAAATGCACTGAATTACCAGCACTTTACGTCGCACCAGAAACGAACTCGCGAGTCGCTCGCTAGTTTAGTCTTTGGACTTTTCGAGAGACTTCTAGCTTTGAGGATGGGGAGAAGGAAGTTTTCAGTTTATCTCTCAACAACGCTCCTTAACTCTTCACAGGGCCAGTCGGTGCGTTCTACCAATAAATGGGGTCCATACCTGCGTTACAGCATTTAAAAATATTTCATCTTTACAAAATCCAACATCAAATACACTTTGGTATAAAGCAGCCTTGGCACCAAGGAGAAAAGCTAAACCTTGTGTTCACGGCATACGATTGTTCTAATACTATTCATAACTCGAGGATTGCTATAAACACTAATAATTTTCTAATAATACGTTATTAAAGTTCAATACACCTTAATACAAACACATTTACTCTCAGTACTCTTTGCTTCAGAATTTAAGTAAAAGCAACCACAAAACTTTGGAGCACGCAAGGTGAAGTTTCTTGACCTTTCAGATTTTATCTAAATGTTAGTACGTATCGTTATACCACAATTATACGGGTGTTTTTAAATTTAATGCACATACTTTTAATGTTTTGGAGAAAAAACGTATTTCCCTTTCATTATGCTAATTAACCATGTATTGCACAGGATGCATAAATCATAATTTTGAAAAAGAGGAAATGTACTACTATATTATTTAAATAGTAATATACAAAACTGACAAATAGAATTGTATGCACTCTCCTGGTTGTTTCAGGAAATATGTTAAACCTTTAAATATGATTTTTGTAACAATTTCTCCTGAGTGGTGAAATTATTTGTGTCATATCATCAGTAACTTAAAAGTCCAGCAAAAATCATATGTAAGTGTTTTTAAGCTCATTCTCTTTGAGTTTCTGCTGAAAATTTGAATAACATTATTATAAATACATCGTATGGAACACTTTAATTCGAAAAACTGTAAGAAAAATCGAAGTCCTGTAAAAGGTATTGGAAGTAAATGCAGGCCTTTATTCCGTTTGCTCTTGGACATTTAAATGGTCAAATGTTGAAGCTTTAAACGGTTCCGAGAGCAACACCTATACTACGTAATCGAACTTAAAGATTCAAAGTAGCTTTTGGGCTTAAAACCAAATATTTTAATGAAAACTTAAGACTAAATTTTTGCTGTGGATACCCCTAAGATATCAACGGGGTTCCATGCTGAATATTAAATGCGTGTGGTGATATTTGACCTGAAGGGTTTACCCCAACTTCGTTTTGTACCTTCTTGGAAATGGAATTAAGGTCCGTATATGGAGGCATTATGTAGAACGTTTATGAGTGACACACTTATAAACACTGGAAGTGTAGTTTAAACACAATTCATATTTCTCCAGATAGAAATTTATATTACGAAGACTATAAATTAAAGTTTAACATATGGACAAATTTGATGCAAGTAGAATGCTTATCGTTGCTGATTTTAATATTTCGGACACATTACAGTAATGAGTTAATTAATGCTTCTAATAAATCTAAAGCGTTTCACACATTCATGAATTTATTCAATATGAAAGTGCTTAATAATGTAAGAAATTTTAGTAATAGGAATTTAGAGTTAATGGTAATATTTCGTAATTTTGTAAACAATATTCAGATCGATGAGGAACTCGATATACCCGGCGGCCCGCACAAGCCGTCCTTAGTTGAAGTTAGCTTATACCGGATAGCGCGGATGCCAAAAGGTTTGCCTAAGCAGAACTGCAAGGGGGCCTCCATACCGACAGAGGGGAGACCGCTAAATGAAGGACCAATGCTTGAAAACAAACACTAACTGCTATTAATTTTCAGGCAGGATTTAGGGGAGGTTTCTCGACTATTGACAATGTCTTTGTTCTGAAAACAATAATTGATGACAATTTGAGAAATAAAGGTGGTAAGGTATATACTGTATTTGTAGATTTTAAAACGGCATTTGATACTGTAGAACGCAGTGCTCTCTGGGAGAAATTAACACGTAAAGGACTTTCGGGGAAAATGATTAGAGCACTTAAGGCAATGTATAAAGAAGTTAAGTTTGTTATCAAGACCGATCAGCACAATACATCAGAATGTAACATAGCGCAGAGGGGGGTTAAACAGGGTTGTATACTATCTCCGTTACTTTTTAATTTGTTTATTGATGATGTTGTTAGCGTGATGACGGAGGAAGACATAGATGCACCGACAATCGCAGACCAAAAAATACCAATTCTTTTGTACGCGGATGACATTGTAATTCTTTCTAAAACGATAAAAGGTTTGCAGTCTGGTTTAAACGCTCTTTGACAATACTGTAGGCAATGGGGTATGGAGGTAAATATTCTTAAAACTAAAACAGTCACCTTTAAAAATGGATATGTGTACGGCCAACATGAAAAGTGGACCTATGGGGAGGAAGAAATTCAAAATGTTAAACACTTCGATTACTTAGGAGTAAGGTTTGATATGGGCGGAAAATGGAACAAGAACATGGAGTTTATAAAACATAAAGGGATTGGACAACTTTCTGAAGTATTAAGGATATTGACCCAGGTACCAGATATGCCAGTAAAAACATTACAGACCATGTATGAAGCAATGGTTAGGTCCTCATTACTATACGGCAGTGAAGTGTGGGGATGGGAGAGGGTGGATAATGTAAATAAAATACAATGCAATTTCTGGAAGCGCATTCTAGGGTTGGGGAGGGGTACTTCAAACTACGGAGTTCTTCGGGAGGTAGGATGCTGGGAAGATGCTGTATTTGCTAAACTAAACGTAGTTAGGTACTGGCTGCGAATAATTAAAGATGATCAAACAACTCTGAGAGCAATATGTTATCGTCATCAAATGAACAACATACAGCATCCAAAATGGTGGGCGGCGGGGTTGCAACGCGAATTATCAAAAATTGGCTTAAATGATATCTGGCAAAGGGGTAATGAAAATACACACAGTGCCGTGAGAAAGGTCAAAAGACGACTATGCGATATAAACAGGCATAAAATAGAATCTGAATGTAGACAAAGATCAACATTGGAACTACAAAATGAAATAAAAACTAGGTGGGGTAAGGAAACATATATTTTGGAATTAGGTATAAAACAAAGGACTGGAATAGCATGGCTTAGGTTGGGAGGGTGGAAAGCTCGCAAGATTGTTGATGACGATGGCAGGAGGATTTGCCCATTATGCGGGGAACAAGAAGACTGGACGCATATTTTGGCAGCATGCGTGCAGACGGAGGGTATTAGGAAAAAACTATTACCGGAAGTATTTTTGGCTTCCAACAGACGGAGGACAGCATGCTGGGACTTGATTCTAAACAGCCAAAACTGGCCAAGCTTGGGCACATACTTAATGGAAGTACGTGTACTAAGAGATAAGGTGTTTATGTAATTTTTCTTTAAACATATGTGGTGGTTGAGTACTTGTGCGCGACTGTGTGTGTGTGTGTGTGTGTGTGTGTGTGTGTGTGTGTGTTTGAGTGTGTGATTCAGAGTGTTTTTTCAATTTTATATGTATGTATATAGTGAGGTGATTATAAAAAAAAATAATTGTTTTCTGGTTGATACTGCAAGTCACGTATACAGACCAGGTATTTTTCTAGAGAGCATGTACGGTCTTATGACCCATGTGACTGTGTTATGCAATTAATGTAATACTAAATACTTAATAAATACCACCACTACCACCTACTGAACCCAGAGCTCATTCGGTAGAGAAACTGTTTGCTATATGAGGCGTTCTGGGTTCGATTTCTGGCTGGGCTCCAGAAAGTTGTCTTTAAACAAGCACATTTCACGGTAAGCCCATAGTCTGGTGTTTTAATGTGAGAGAGCCTATGTGTGTGTGTGGGGGGGTGTTATCTGTTATTTAACAACCAATTCGGCCGTTAACAAGAATTCAGGATTGCCGCATGACTCCAATCTGAGCACACGTGTTAAGTCATTTGACAGTTAATCTACATTCAGCACAACTACATATATGGCATCAATTGGTTCCGCAAAGTTAACAAGATTAAACAAAATTCTGTTTTTATTACATTTATGTACACTTAAAGGTGAGTTAGAAATAATTACTTTCTGTTAGTGCATTATTCATAATAGCCATGTACAAAAACATGCTCGCCTTGGTAAACGAATTGATGTAAGGCTCTCTCAGGCCCACGCTCAACCTGCAATGTTTCATTTCCTAATATTTTTCCTGTACGTCAAAAAAGAAATGCCTAGTCTGAAAATGTTGAGAACACAGCCTTCGAGCTTCGGCTGCACATATCGTCATTGGTGAGCGTTACCTTTTTGCCTGAATGACCTGGTTCGAACTGCATGGAAGCGACCACGCGACGCTTATCAGTACGAAACCTGCAGTACCACAGTGAATCTTTCGCTTTGTACCTGCACTCCTTTGAACAGCAGTGATGCAGCAACTTCTTTTGCACGTGTGTATGCGGGGAACATAAAACTGCAAAGGAAGGCTTGTTTCGGCCACTTGGTATATTATTGAATTTTGGTTGAAAAGAGGAATAAAGTATAAACAGATGAATATCGCAGAGTCATTTAATGGTAAATTTAAAGGGAGTAGGCAGAATTAATAGCACTGTGTTCTTTCGAAGTTGATAAAGGCAAAAGAAAAGTACAGCATGTTGAAATCTGAAATTATATACCACGGTGAACCTTACTGCCAAAAACGAATATTTCCAACTGTTCTTCAGATTACTTTAAATCTGTCTATTTATGAAGACCTCCTAAGTATATACTGCTGGGCAAAATTACTCAGCTGTTTCTGAACTATCCTACACACATTTCTTAGATTGTTTTGTTTCGTTCTCCTAAAATAATCTTTTCCTTTTGTTCAAGTAACGTTCATTTAAAACTGATGGTCAGATTATAAATTTGCAACCTTGGGAAGTACTTCACCAATATAACGTACATGGCTAGCCTGATTATTGAGCATTATAATAAATTTGGAATCAAATAGTGCATAAAAAACAATATAAGACAAATTGTGTTGAGCTCTAGGCAACTTGGCGAATGAGGCCTCTAAAGCCCTATATAACGAACTGCTTTGGAATTCTCTTCATTAGCTACGCGCGCTGGACCATTAGCGTGTTTGATGTTGTCCCGCATTTGGGAAGTACACTAAGCCCGGAGACTAAGCACACCTTAAAGAGATTTGTATGCTTGTTACTACACGAGAAGATACCGGGGAGAGACATGTACACAAGGCTCTGAGTTTATACCGAGCGTTCGTTTTGTGGCCCGGCCACAATCGTGTGTAGGCGTGATTCGCTTGCTCTGCAGTAACGTCGGTATGTTCCGATAGCTCACTAGCGGTGAATGACTCGCTCAAGGCTACGCTTTATCGGCTTTGGATGTTAACTGTCAGTCACTGACTTCTGTTTATGCCGTAAAGACTAGAGTTTGTTCATTGTGCATCTCAAAAGTGAAACTTAATTCAAATATCTGTATTGTGCGTGAATTACTTTGCTATAGTCTTATTATTGTTGCTGTTATTGTCTTCCTATTAGACAACTGAAATACTTCCCGAAAACTTTACGCTTGAACAAAAACAAATATGTACGATGCAGATGTAAAAACAGAATCATGTAGACAAGTGGGTAGACAATTTCAGGAGACATTTGCTGGTATTTCAGTTCCAAATAAAGATACTGTTGGATGTCTGGTTAATAAGTTTAGGGCAACAGTATCGCTAAACCTAAAAAGCGAAAAGACATCATCTAACGGAGGTAAAAATTGTGTATCATTGGAACGAAGACGCGTTGCACAGTAAATCTTCATACAGCTGCTAAACTTATACAATTGAAAACCTACAGAGTTACTATTCTTGATGAGTTGCATTCTCGTGACGATGAGGAATGCGAGGATGGACACCGCTTATAACAAAATTAGTACTAATTATATTGCGTGTTGCTATTGCTCATGAGAACGCATAGGAATTTCTAAGCATTATAGACAGGACCAAGGAAATCAAGTTGAGCTGTTACGGGACTATAGGCAGGGAGGCCACAGACAACAAGTCATCGCCCGCATCCCTCTTAAAGTTCCTTTGGTGTTTACAGACGTGGTTTTACATGGCCGACTCCTGTCTGCTGCTGTTTTACGTTGTTTGAAGTGATGACAGTTTGAGTGTACTCGGTGTTCATTTTAAATTGGTTCTACCATAGTTCACGCTTCCTTCAAATTACTGATACGAGTTTTACCTTCTCAGGTAATGTAAAAGTGGAGTAGGTTGTGTCTAACCAGTTGCCTAGCAACGCTCTATATCAGTACTCATGCTGCACTCTTTTTCGATCAAACAACCGAGTTCGACGCCCACTGAGATAATCAGTACTAATGAGGGGGGGAAGGTTGGAGTACAGTTTACGTTTAAACCGTCCATTTCGATTACTGTATGGAAGTGGATTGTTTTTCTGTATATCAGTGCCAATCGTTTGTTTCAAGTTTTGTTACATTAATTGTTGGAAAATATTTCAAATTTGAGAGTATTTTTTATGTTTCTTACAAAAAATGTATTCACTGTTCAAAACGAGTAAAGATATATATTTTTCTATCTCCTCTTTCCGTTACTCTGCAATTGAAACAAATTAATGCTTCGGAAAACCCCCAAAATATTATGCAATACACCCCACGTTTCGAACCCCTTTCCTCCTTTCCTTCCACTCTATAATCTGTATCTATATTTGCTGTTGAACCAGTGTGCGAGATGTATAAATATACATGGATCATTCAAAATCTTTGGCCAAAATAACTGTTTTTGCAATATTATACTTAATGCAATTTCATTCAGAAGCACCATTTAATACAATAATCTCATTTATAAGTTATACTTAGTGAAGTTAACCGTACAGTTATCTGTAGTTCCTAACACGTGGTTACTGATCACGAACAAACATACGTCGTTGTAATTCATGTTGATTGGCGTAAGAATTCTAAGGGTTGTTGCACAGCATTGGAGAAGATTGAGGGAGAGACAGTGTTTTTCTAGTAGTTCTACAAGAGTTCTGCCAACTCCAAATATCTTATGAACATACTTTCTTCCAATGCCTGACTTATTCGAATAATTAGCACATAAGGGTTGGCGGCATCAAGCCTAATTATGGATGAAGTACTGGCAAAAGTATTCTTTTTAAATTTTTAAACTTCCTGAGTTGAGAGATTAGGTTCTTCTGTAATACTAGAAAAACACTTCTTCGTATTACGGCTTTGTGACACTCATCCAATTCTGGAGCTGTATTAGATTGAAAGGAGATCTGTACGTAGGTTCACTTTCACTTCCGTGGTGTCAGGTAGTATTGTGATAGTATTTAGGAAAGCGATCATTCCTTACAAACAGCTCGTAACCTGGATGCTATAGCTGTTTGATCAGGCTCTACATTTCCAGAATTTCAGATGCAAACAAATGGTTTTTATTTTCAGACTGGAAGCATCCAGTAAAGGTATCCATATTTTTGCACACATACTAGAATTAGTAAACCTAAACATTTTAAGCTTTAATGCTGAAAATCATGTGAGACTACGTACTTTCATGAAGCACTGTAAATATCATCTGTCAAAATAAGTGTACGCCGAAAGAAGAGAAAAGTCTATTTTCTTATCCCTTGAGTCCTAAGGATGCAAATGGCTGATCACGAGTCTCTTCGGGATGTAAAGGTTTAAAGTAATTTGAAAAGAAGGCAAACAAGCCGCGATAACCTCACTACACTCAACTTGATTGAAGTTCTCACATCCTTTTTCCGCAAACGTATAGGATTATTTTATTTTACGGTTTCGCTTTTCCTTCGTCGCTTTTCATGCTTCTACGAAGTGTTTTGCTTTATGTTATTTATGAGCCCATAGCAAAAGTAGTGCTGACGTCTATAGCTATGTATAGAAGCTTTTCTGCTTTATATACCTGTAGCTGAAAAACTAAAAGTAAGAGACCATGATTTTGCTATTCTAATACTAAACTTCGCTATATCATGTAAGGTTGTTATTCCTTTTTTAGTTGCAGGCACCCATATGAAAACCTTTCTTAAGGAAAGTAAGCAAATCCAGTCATGCGTTATGCATTTCTCATCATCGCCTTTCATCGAAAATGAACATGACAAAATATGAGGGCAACATTCAATTTATAAATCTACATGCAAAACCATAACAAGGACGACACTTTTTCCTAGCGCACAAGTGCTTGCCTATATTGTCGTCACGGAGACCATGGGCTCAAAGTTACTGCACCGTGAAGGGAAATGGTAACCTGTTTCTGCTGCGTTGGAGAACGAAAGTACGTTTCATTTGTTTAGGATTCTATTCCTGTCTATGAAGGAGCGTGTAAAGTAAACAGCATGCAGCTCGGTTTCAATAACGCAGACAATAGTGCTTATTTAAATGCGTACCTATAACATCGTGCGATGTTGAGCGAACCTTCTCACAGTACAAGCACGTGTTTAGCGAAAGCAGAAGTATCTTCAATTTTCACACTTAAACATGCACATTGTTGTATACTGTAACGGAATATAGTTTGTATTAGAATCATGTACCTACATTGCAAATAAGTGAGTATAATTTGACTAACTATACAATTCTATCTGTATATGGTGTTGTAAATATGTGCAAGTAATATTGCGAACACGTAAATAATCAAGGTATATGCCACGCGCATACATGTTATTTGGCTGTAGTAACCTGTAGAAACGTTGCATGTCTGTGCCGCGTCCTATACCAGCGAACAGTCACATGCTGTCGAAGAACTGCTCTTATCTACTAGTAAACACGGGTGCTCTATACGCCAGTACCAGTAAACCTCGCGGCGAAGTGATACAAAGTGCCGTCGCTGATCATAACAAAAAGTCCCAACAGATAATTTACCAGCGAAGAAGAAGATTAGATGTGTACAAGAAAATTGCTTTAGAGACAGAATTTGCAACACAGGTAAAGGAGCGAGACTGGACTAAAGAAATTCTGCCAAAACACGATTTCGGACGAAATTCTAACTCTCACAACGATCAGTACATTTCGTTAGCATCGTAAAATGAGGAAAGTACGAGTCGTATACCAAAACTAAGGTCCTGTGAACAATATTTAGCGGCTGATAGGCCTGAATGACGTTTCACGCCTGAAGTACTGTCTACCGACTCCTGAGGAGCCTACCGCAGTGTTTGTGTATCACTATAGGCGTTTACCAGTCGGTGAGAGCAGATCGCAATGGCTGTGACAATCGCAAATCCCGCCATTTGTGAAGTGCGCGGTGTGATTAGATTTTTGTTGGCAAAAGAATCGTCAGCTGCGGAGTTATGCCTCGTGTATGGACCGGATATGAGTGAGAAACAGGTTCGACACTGGTGTCGAGATATTCGAAATGGACGCACAAATGTGAACGATGAACAGCGGAGTAGTAGGCCCAGGATTTGGATCGACGACATCGTTGAGTAAGTGAACCAAAGACATCGAAGCGATCGGAGTTTGACGATTAATGGTCTGGCTGATGAATTCCCAAATGCTGCTCGAACCTCGCTTTACAGGATTGTCAATGAATAGCTTAGTTATCGGAAACTTTTTGCGACGTGGGTGCCAAAACTGCTCACCGGTCAGCACAAAGATAATGCATAGTGCACAATTTTTGCAGCGCTATAGACAAGATGGAGATGGTTTGTTTTCCTTATTGTTAGGGCGACGAGACATGGATAGCGTACACCAACGCAGAATCTAAAGAACGACCAATGCAGTGGCCCTCTTACAGTTTACCCAAACCAAAAAAGTGTAAGCAATCGCCGTACACGAATCGCAAAATGATGGCGACCGTATTTTGAGATTAAAGGGGCCTCCTTTTGATCGATTTCATGGACCGTGGGTCAACAATTACAGCTGAGGTGTACTTTACAATGCTTACCAGGGATGTGCGATCCAAAATCGACGCCGCTGGAAACTGTCGACTGGCATTATCCTCCTGCACGACAACACACGCCCGCACGCGGCTGCCAAAACCAAAGAGAAGATTCAAGAGTTTCGTTAGGAACTCTTTGACCACCATACGTAGAGTCCTGGCCTGGCATCAAGCAACTATTCCCTCTTCCTGCATTTGAAATGGTGGCTGGGTGGTCAATGATTTCAAACCTTCGATGAACTCAAGACGAGCGTTACCAGCTGGTTCCTCACCTCGCGTCTGCTTTCAGAAATCTTCATAAACTTGTAAAATTGTTCTGTGCAATCGAACGACAATGCATGTATGAAAAGGTCTGATTGGTTTAAAATCAGTTTGAGCCTAAATATTTTATAGAAAGGTTTTCCTACTTGTTACTGTCGGATGTTATGTATAACTTACAATATTTGTATTTTTATTTCAATATTTATATAATGGCTATTGAGGCAAATCATTATGATAATGCGATTATAAGCTTACGTGTGCCATTGTAGCCTGAATTATCGTATACTTAGCATCAATGTCTTCCTGCCGTTTTTATGTGTTGTACACAGTGTGTATGCATGCCTTTAGTAATCGATTGTTTAAGTCTTTATACTTTGAATGGTTTTGAATGCTCGATTATTTATTTTTATTTGAATATTCTTCTGTCGCTGTCCATGTAGAGGAGTGCAATAGCGTTTTTGTCTAAGGAATGTTCAAAGACTAAAATTATTTACTTTATTTTTAATTATAATGTCAATCAATCGGAAATAATTATAAAAAGCCTGTACACGAAAATCAGCCTAAAAGTTTGTCTAGTTATTGCAAAGAGATGTCTAAGGTCTATGTTATCTGATAGTAATTTTCCATTTATGCATGCTTGAGAATAGACGGAATCAATTTATATGCTTTCTTTACCATGCAACCGAGTATCAACCTTAATATACAAAAATCCGATCAAAACTCAAGGACGATTAAATCAAAATGTTGCTTGATTTAATCGTCCTGGAAAGAACCTTACATTCTTGGGGATCCTGTTAATTTTATTACGGGAGGCTTGTAGCGATAGAGGGTATTGAAGTCGGTTATTAAACACTTAATTACATTAATCAAACAACTATAAGTAACAGCGGTAACTTTGACATACGAATAACGTTTAAGTGTCACATTCCCTAACCCCTATCGGTAGTCTTTATCGCTAACTTACCGTTGAAGTCCGTTATTAAACACTTAATTATATTAATCAAACAACTATAAGTAACAGCGGTAACTTTGACATACGAATAACGTTTAAGTGTCACATTCCCTAACCCCTATCGGTAGTCTTTATCGCTAACTTACCGTTGAAGTCTATTATTAAACACTTAATTACGTTAATCAAACAACCACATGTGACCAACTATTTATGGCAGAGGCGGCGGCTTCCAGCCACAGAGGGGTCGCAGATCCTTTGTCCGCGGCTTCGATACTTTGAAGCCAATGACACGTGATAATTGAACACGTGTCTGATCGTCATCAAATTAATAATATGTGCCAAACCACGTCAACCCTTCACAACCCCCTGTCAACCTTTGTCAATCAAACTTGATAGCTGACAAGCACTTAGATACGTCGGATGCTTTGTCGGCAAATGCCCTAAGGAGGTGATGTATTACAGGAGTGATCAATTAATTGTCGGCCTCTTAATGTTTGATGCGGCATCATATCCCTACTCACCTGAATCCAAATAAGCAGTTTTAGAAGAAGCTCCATTGTGTATGAACAGAAAAACTCAGAAAAGAAATGTTGGATAAATACCGAACTTCATATTTAACTTACGTACCTCAAATGTGCGACCAGAAGACTTTGAAGACAATGTCCCACGCAGACTGCCCTTACAATGGAACACTTGGTTTCAGTTCATTTCGTGATTCTTTTCTTCTCAAAAGTGTCTAACAATTTTGATTCAAGTACCATTTTCTAATCTATTTACATGTAAAATAAAATCTATATCTGATTTACTGCGAATAGCATGTCACGTCCTCCTTATGAGTAAACATTTTGTACGACCATAAGATAGAGACAGAACCTTACTACACAGAAAACGTGCATCTCATTAAAACTAAGCTTATTTCAAATAACTTTTTTGTTGCCTCAGCCATTTCAGGGATATCCATTCTTATTGATTTGAATTTTTTCAACAAAATTTTTGAAGTGCTCTCACATACAGCTCGTGAAGTCATGGAAAGAGATTGGAATTTCAAAGCCCGCATTTAGCGACCCGCTTTTAAACATTCGGTTGTAGCTTCGGTTTCCTTTATCCACCGTGTATCTACAACGAACTGTGTCATAAAGATACTTCTGCAAACACGTATCTCGACTAATATGAACTGCATAGAAAGATGTGTAACAATAGCTTGTAGAATCTGTATAAAAATAAGCAATAGTTGGTACAGAAAGACATGTGAATGGAACACACAAAACGTTTTATTCAAGTTCTTGTGATAGTCTCTGTATTGGCATGGTGTGACATTGATACCTTGCATCACTTTCATGTCATAACATTGTTATAAAGTGAAGGAAGAGAGGTTCAAGTATATTTTGTTACGAATCTTTATATCATTGTTATAGGAATTTTGCGCAGATATGTTCATTCTTATATTGCAGTTTTGGTCTATCAAGATACACACATATCATAGTACTAGTGTAGTATTTACACAGCATATAGGCAATCTGATGAAAGCTTTATAGCCATAAACCTAGTTACTGGACTGTGCTACAAAGCTGCTGTGATGGTGGTGTGCATTATCATTTAACTCGCAGTCAACTGTCATATGAACGTTGATGTCCACCAGAGAATGGTGGAAGCTGTGGCGATTATGGTGGTGATGATAGTAGTAGCTTATATCTGGTGGCCGTGATAGTGTAGTGACGTAGTAATGGTGGCACAAGTAGTTTTAACTGTGGTGGTTATGGTGGTGTGGTAATAGCAATGTTAGTGATGATGGTAATGATAGCCATAAAGGTGCTGGTTTTGGTGATGCGGTGACTGTGATGTATTTATAGAATTTCTAGTTATGATGGTATTGGTAGCTATAACTGTGCCGGTTTTGGTGATGTGATGATTATGATGTAAAAATGGCAACGCTAGTGATAATGGAAAGGTAGCTATAACGGTGGTTGTTTTGGCGATGTGGCGATGGTAGAGTGTTTAAGGCAATGCTAGTGATGATAGTAATAGTAGCTTATAACTGGTGATCGTGGTGGTGTACCGATGATGATTAGTAATGGTGATTCTAGTGATGATGGTAATAGCTATAAGTGTCGTGGTTTGATAGTGATATACTGATGTAGGTTCTGATGATAACAGTGATGATTATATTATCATTATCATGGTAGCTGTAACAGTGGTGGTGGTTGTGCTGGAAGCGGTGCTGTCGCTGATAGAGTGGCAAAGGCTGATATGATGGTTTACGAGGGGCTGATGGTGTGTTTGTGGCAGTTGAAGGAGGTGGTGGTCGTGGTGACGGTGCTGGTGACGTTGATAGGGTAGCAATGGTTGATATGGTAGTTTTTGGGTTGGTGATGCTATGTACGTGGTGGTTAAGGGTGATGGTGTTTGTGGTGGCGGTGGTGATGCTGATACGGCGGCAGTGGCTGTAATGGTGGTGGTTGAGGTGGTGATGGTGATATTGATTGTAGCTGAGTGAGGGTGGTATCATGGTGATGATGACCGTAGTGATGGTGTTATTTTGGTGGTGATTGATATAGCGGTAATGTTATAGTTTTGATGCTCAAAATTGTGGCGGTTCGGATATAGTGTTGTCATTATGGAGTTGATGGCTATAGTCTAGGCGTTCTTGTGGTACGTATGGCTGTAGTGGTGATATTATGCTGGTAATGACTCAAAAGGTGGTGTCATTGTGGAAGTGATGCTAACATGGCTGTGGTAGTTACGCTGGTAAATGCTGTAGTGGTGTTCATGCTACTGATGGCTGTAGTGGTGTTGCTATTGTAACAGTGTTGTTGGAACGGCTGAGTTAGAGGTGGTGATAATGGCTGTGGTGGTGGTGTTATTCTGGTGATGCTTTTAATGGCTGTAATGATTTTACTGTATTAGTTGTGCTGGGATGGTTTTGGTATTGATGGTGGACATGAATGTACTGTTGTTGTTATTATTGTGATGATGTTGGTGATGCAGTAGTGCTGGTGTTATTGTGGCTGTGTTGCTGGTATGGCTGTGGCAACGATGCTGTTATTGGCTACTGTGGTTTTACTATTGTGATGGTTCTGGCTGAACTGGTGGTGTTACGGTGCTAGCGGCTGCAGTGATGATGTTACTATGGTGGGGATGGCTGCAGTGCTAGTGCAAATAATAGCTGCAGTGGGGATTTCCTGTGGTAGCGATGGCTATAGTGGTGGTCGCATTCTGGTCGTTATGGCTGCAACACTAGTATTATGGTGGGGACAATGGTGAACTTATTGTGATGTCGACGCGGTAGCTATGACATTATTGTGGTGGTAATCGTTGTAGTAATCATGATTATTATTTTGGTGAGGATGGCTATAGTAGTAGTAATGTTATTAGGGTGGCGCTGTCTGTACTGCTGATGTTATTGTGGTAGCGATGGCTGTAGTGGCGATGTTATTATGGTTGCAATGGCTGTAGTGGTGATGTTATTGTGGTGGTGGTGATGGCTGTAATGGTGATGTTATTCTGGTGGCGATGGCTGTAATGCTCATGTTATTGTGGTAGCGATGGCTGTAGTGGTGATGTTATTGTGGTGGCGATGGCGGTAGTGGTGATTATATTGTCTTGGTTGCGATGGCTGTAGTGATGATCTTATTGTGCTGGTGACGATGGCTGTAGTGGTGATGTTATTGTGGTGGTGGCTGTAGTAGTGATGTTATGGTGGTAGCGATGGTTGTAGCGGTGATGTTATTGTGGTGGCAATGGCTGTAGTGGTGATGTTATTGTGGTGGCGATGGCTGTAGTGGTGATGTTATTGTAGTGGCGATGGCTGTATTGGTGCTATTATTGTGGTAGCGATGGCTGTAGTGGTCATGTTATTGTTGTAGCGATGCCTGTAGTGCTGATGTTATAGTGTTGGAGATGGCTGTAGTGCTAATGTTGTTGTGGTGGCGATGGCTGTAGTGGTGATGTTATTGTGTCGGTGACGATGCCTGTAGTGGTGATGATACTGTGGTGGAGATGGCTGTAGTGGTGATGTTGTTGTGGTGGCGATGGCTGCAGTGGTGATGCTATTGTGGTAGCGATGAAAGTAGTGGTGATGTTATTGTGGTGGCGATGGCTATAGTACTGATGTTATTGTGGTGGAGATGGCTGTAGTGATGATGTTATTGGGGTGGCGATGGCTGTAGTAGTGACGTTACTGTGGTGGCGATGGCTGTAGTAAGTAGTGATGTTATTGTGGTGACGATGGCTGTAGTAGTATTGCTATTGTGGGGGCGATGGCTGTAGTGGTGATGGCTGTAGTGGTGATGTTATTGTGATGGCGAAGGCTGTAGTAGTGATGTTACTGTGGTGGCGATGGCTGTAGTAAGCAGTGATGTTATTGTGGTGGCGATGGCTGTAGTACTGATGCTATTGTGGTGGCGATGGTTGTATGGTGATGTTATTGTGGTAGCGATGGCTGTAGTGGTGCTGTTTTTGTGGTAGCGATGACTGTAGTGGTGAGGTTATTGTGGAGCCGATGGCTGTAGGGGTGATGCTATTGTGGTGGCGATGGCTGTAATAGTGATGTTATTGTGGTAGAGATGGCTGTAGTGGAGATGTTATTGTGGTAGCGATGGCTGTAGTAGTGATGTTATTGTGGTAGCGATGGCTATAGTGGTAATGCTATTGTGGTGGCGATGGCTCTAGTAGTGATGTTATTACGGTGGCGATGGCTGCAGTGGTGATGTTATTGTGGTGGTGGTGGTGGCTGTAGCGCTGATGTTATTGTAATGGGGATGGTTCTAGTGCTGCTGTTATTGTGGTGGCGATGGCTGTAGTAGTGATGTTATTGTGGTAGCGATTGCTGTGGTGCTGATGCTATTGTGGTAGCGATGGCAGTAGTGGTCATGTTATTGTGGTAGTGATGACTGTAGTGGTGATGCTATTGTGGTGGAGATGGCTGTAGTGCTGATGTTATTGTGGTAGCGATGACTGTAGTAGTGATGTTATTGTGATGGCGATGGCTGCAGTGGTGATATTATTGTGGTGGCGATGGCTGTATTGGTGCTATTATTGTGGGAGCGATGGCTGTAGTGGTCATGATATTGTTGTAGCGATGGCTGTAGTGCTGATGTTATTGTGGTGAAGATGGCTGTAGTGCTGATGTTGTTGTGGTGGCGATGGCTGTAGTGGTGTTGTTATTGTGGCGGTGGCGATGGCTGTAGTGGTGATGTTACTGTGGTGGCGATAGATGTAGTGGTGATGTTATTGTGGTGGCGATGGCTGTAGTGGTGATGTTATTGTGGTGGTGGTTATGGCTGTAGTGGTGATGTTATTCTGGTGGCGATAGCTGTAGTACTCATGTTATTGTGGTAGCGATGGCTGTAGTGGTGATGTTAATAAGGTGGCGATGGCTGTAGTAAGTAGTGATGTTATTGTGGTTGCGATGACAGTAGTAGTGATGTTATTGTGGTGGCGATGGCGGTAGTGGTGATTATATTGTCTTGGTTGCGATGGCTGTAGTGATGATCTTATTGTGCTGGTGACGATGGCTGTAGTGGTGATGTTATTGTGGTGGTGGCTGTAGTAGTGATGTTATGGTGGTAGCGATGGCTGTAGTAGTGATGGTATTGTGGTTGCGATGGCTGTAGTAGTGATGCTATTGTGGTGGCGATGGCTGTAGTGGTGATTATATTGTCTTGGTTGCGATGGCTGTAGTGATGATCTTATTGTGCCGGTGGCGATGGCTGTAGTGGTGATGCTATTGTGGTGGTGGCTGTAGTAGTGATGTTATTGTGGTAGCGATGGCAGAAGCGGTGATGTTATTGTGGTGGCGATGGCTGTAGTGGTAATGTTATTGTGGTGGCGATTGTTTAGTGGTAACGTTATTGTGGTGGCGATGGCTGTAGTGGTGATGTTATTCTGCTGGTGGCGATGACTGTAGTGTTATGTTATTGAGGTGGAGATGGCTGAATTGGTGATGTCATTGTGGTGGTGGTAGCTGTAGAGTTGATGTTGTTGTCTTGGTGGCGATAGCTGTAGTGATGATGTTATTGTGGTGGGGATGGCTGTAGTGGTGGTGTTATTGTGGTGGTTGTGGCTGTAGTGGTGATGTTATTGTGGTGGAGATGGTTGTATTGGTGATGTCATTGTTGTGGTGGTAGCTGTAGAGGTGATGTTGTTGTCTTGGTGGCGATGGCTGTAGTGATGATGTTATTGTGGTTGTGGCTGTAATGGTGATGTTATTGTGGTAGCGATTGCTGAAGTAGTGATGTTATAGTGGTGGCGATGGGTGTAGTGCTGATGTTATTGTGGTGGAGATGGCTGTAATGGTGATGTTATTGTGGTAACGATGGCTATAAAATTGATGTTGTTGTGGTGGTGGTGGTGGTGGTGGTGGCTGTACTGGTGATATTATTGTGGTAGCGATGTTTGTAGTAGCGATGTTATTGTGCTAACGTTGGCTGTAGTAGCGATGTTATTGTGGTGGCGATGGCTGTAGTTGTGATGTTATTTTGGTGGCGATGGCTGTAGTGGTGATTATATTGTCTTTGTTGCGATGGCTGTAGTCATGATCTTATTGTTGTGGGGATGGCTTTACTGGTAATGTTATTGTGGTGGTGGTGGTGACTGTAGTGGTGATGTTAGTGTGGTGGCGAAGGCTGTAGTAGTCATGTTATTGTGGTGGTGGTGGTGGCTTGGTGGCGATGGCTGTAGTGGTGATGTTATTGTGGTGGTGGTGGTGGTGGTGGTGGCTGTAGTGGTAATGTTATTGTGGTGGTGGTGGTGGCTGTAGTGGTAATGTTATTGTGGTAGCGATGGCTGTAGTGGTGATTTTATTTGGTGGTGACTTTAGTGGTGATGTTAGTGTGGTGGCGAAGGCTGTAGTGGTGATGTTATTGTGGTGGTGGTGGCTTGGTGGCGATGGCTGTAGTGGTGATGTTATTGTGGTGGTGGTGGTGGCTGTAGTGGTAATGTTATTGTGGTAGAGATGGCTGTAGTGGTGATTTTATTTGGTGTCGATTGCTGTAGTGGTGATGTTATTATGGTGGTGTCGATTATTGTAGTGGTGGTATGATGGTGGTGTTGATAGATGTAGTGCCTGTGTTATTCCGTAGGTCAGCTCTGAAGCGGTTATGTCAATGTGGAGGTGGTCGCTGTAGTGGCTGTGTTATTGTGGAGGTGATGAGTGTAGTACTGGTATTATTGTGGTGGTGCTGGTTGTGCGTGCTGCTGTGGTATTATGTTTGTGAAGTTGTATATGTGTGCTACGGTGGTATTATGTTTGTGGTGCTGTTTATCTGTGCAATGGTGGTATTATGTTTGTGGTGCTGTTTATGTGTGCTGCGGTGGTATTATGTTTGTGGTGATGTTTATCTGTGCTATGGTGGTATTACGTTTGTGGTGATGTTTATCTGTGCTGAGGTGGTATTATGTTTCTGGTGTTGTTTATGCATGCTACGGTGGTATTATGTTTGTGGTGATGTTTAACTGTGTCACGGTGGTATTAGGTTTGTGGAGCTGTTTATGCGTACTACTGTGGTATTATGATTGTGGAGCTGTTTATGTGTGCTACGGTGGTATTATGTTTGTGGTGCTTTTTAGGCATGCTACGGTGGTATTAGGTTTGTGGTGCTGCTTATTTGTGCCAGGGTAGTATTATGTTTGTGGAGCTGTTTATCTGTGCCACGGTCGTGTTATGTTTGTGGTGCTGTTTATCTGTGCCACGGTGGTATTATGTTTGTTGTGCTGTTTATCTGTGCCACGGTGGGATTATGTTTGTAGTGCTGTTTATGTATGCTACGGTGGTGTTATGTTTGTGGGGCTGTTTATCAGTGCCACGGTGGTATTATATTTGTGGTGCTGTTTATGTGTGCTACGGTGGTATTATGTTTGTGGTGCTGTTTATGTGTGCCACGGTAGTATTATGTTTTGGTACCGTTTATCTGTGCTACGGTGGTATTATGTTTGTGGTGCTGTTTATCTGTGCTACGGTGGTATTATGGTTGTGGAACTGTTTATGAGTGTTACGGTGGTATTAGGTTTGTGGTGCTGTTTATCTGTGCCACTGAGGTATTATGTTTGTGGTGCTGTTTATGTGTGCCACGGTGGAATTATGTTTGTGGTGCTGTTTATCTGTGCCACGGTGGTATTATATTTGTGGTGCTGTTTATGTTTGCCACAGCGGTATTATGTTTGTGGTGCTGTTTAGCTGTGCCACGGTGGGATTATGTTTGTGGTGCTGTTTATGTGTGCTACGGTGGTATTATGTTTGTGCAACTTTTATGAGTGTTACGGTGGTATTAGGTTTGTGGTGCTGTTTATCTGTGCCACTGAGGTATTATGTTTGTGGTACTGTTTATGTGTGCCACGGTGGAATTATGTTTGTGGTGCTGTTTATCTGTGCCACGGTGGTATTATATTTGTGGTGCTGTTTATGTTTGCCACAGGGGTATTATGTTTGTGGTGCTGTTTAGCTGTGCCACGGTGGTATTACGTTTTTGGTGCTGTTTATGTGTGTTACGGTGGTATTATATTTGTGGTGCTATTTATCTGTGCCACGGTGGTATTATTTGTATGGAGCTGTTTATTTGTGCCACGGTGGTATTATTTTTGGAGCAGTTAATCTGTGCCACGGTGGTATTATGTTTGTGGTGCTGTTTATCTCTGCTACGGTGGTATTATGCTTGTGGTGGTGTTTATCTGTGCCACGGTGGTATTATTTTTGTGGAGCCGTTTATGAGTGCTGCGGTAGTATTATATTTGTGGAGATGCTTATCTGTGCCACTGTGGTATTATGTTTGTGGAGCTGTTTATGTTGCTACAATGGTAATATGTTTGTCGTGCTGTTTATCCTTGCCACGGTGGTATTATGCTTGTGGTGCTGTTTATGTGTGCTATGGTGGTATTATGTTTGTGGTGCTGTTTATGTGTGCTACGGTGGTGTTATGTTTCTGGAGCTGTTTATCTGAGCCACGGTGGTATTATGTTTCTGGAGCTGTTTATGTGTGCTACGGTGGTATTATATTTCTGGAGCTGTTTATGTGTACTACGGTGGTGTTATGTTTGTGGTGTGAAACGGCAACTCTAGGCCGGGCCCGAGAACTGTAATTATAGATAATTTATTAATTAACTTTTATTGATGTTAAATCGTACTATGTAAATATCTTTTTCTCATACTGCTTGTATATTTTAAGAAGGGTGATTTAACGTTATGTATCTATCTAGGTTACTAATATTGGTAGAGTTATAAATGGTTTAATGTAAATAATTTAAGCGCTATGTTGAAATACTGTCCACGACGAAATGTTTTAGCTACAGGAATAGTGCCTTTGAAGGCAGAAAACCTAGGTTTATGACATCTCTTCGGTCGCAGTGCCATTATTCCTACAGCGAGGGTGTAACGCCTTTGTCCCTTTATTTGATAATTCCCGTGACCAAGTGAGCGAGACAGATAGCCTAACGGTAAATGTTGGAAAAGCCGCGATTTATATTAAACTTGGACCAGTGAGATCCTTGGAAGTTTATTCAAAATAGTTAGACGCGTCGAGTGGCGCTAAAAATGGACCAATAGGAAAGGAAGCAGCCTCAGAAACCTGAGACTATAAATGGATCTGTTTGGAGCAAATTCGAGGCAGTTTGTCGGCAGTTTTAGCAAGACAGTTGTGTCATGGAGTTTTAGCAAGGCAGTTTTTTATGTCAGTTTAGCAAGGCAGTTTGTTCGACAGTTTTTGTCCTGTGTGGTCAGGGAGAGATGCTGCAGGATGTGTGAGACATCGCGCCAAAAAGAGAATAAATATAGTTTTAGCAACACACCTAAGATCCGCTACTCTTAAAGAGACAATAAGCATATTTATACTTCGTGCCACATCCGCGCCGCATTTTAACAGCGGTGGACAGTATTTTACAGCGGCAATACCAGTTTTGTATCCTACGTGTGTTAGTCAAATAAAAAGAAACGGCAGTGTCATCTTTTCATAAACAAAGCACGTCTATGTCTTCCTATATCACCACCCGAGATCTACGATTCCTTTACCGAGGATAAGTCCATGCTCCCATATAGTTTAAGGAAAATTACTGCAGCTAGCCGAGGATAAAATTGAAGAGAACCAACACACTGCGAACTTGGAACCAACGGGAGAAGCATCAAGGTAAGCCTAAAGCAACGGACGAATGAGAAGGTGACGGCCGCAAACTGGCGCCATAACGTGGAGCTCGAAGGGAAGGCCAGCTCGCAGCTCAGACGGAGGACTAGGAAACAACGAATAGAGGAAGAATCTTCAGAGGAAAGGGGCACAGCAGAACAAAATTACAACGCGAACTTCTAGTCTACCTACGTGGGACAACAAAACAGCTGAGAACATCGCTTCTAGAAATTCACCAGGATTCGAACCCGGAACCATCAATTAACATAGGAGAAAGTACAGGTTAGAACATTTATACAAAATCAAACAAAAAGGCATGCAGAGTAGTGACTCAGTTTTGTGAACACATGTTATTGAGAGGGGGTAAAGTCATTACTAGGGAGGTAGAACTTGATAACGTAACCATGAGTAGGTCAAGGGAAGATTTGAAAGAACTGAATGTGGAGGCTATTGTCAGCGTAACAACAGATGGAGAAAATATGGGTGCAGCAGAGGTAGAAGTTAGACTGGAAAGGCAATCACCGATTGAGCAGGTCATTGACGCAGGTCAAAACCAGCTGCTAATATTCCTTCAACATTTGAGCGCAAAGATAGATGAGCTGAGTAAGGAGTCAAAAAGAAATTTGAGTGAACAAAGTAAAAATTTAGAAGGGAAATTAAATGAGCAGAGTATAGAGATAGGTGAATATGTCAGAGAGGAAAACAGGAAGATGAGAGGGGAATTAGCTCAGGAGATGAGGGAATATTTAGGTGAACAGGTCACCCGATTACAAAGTCAATTGGACTCCAAATTCAGTCAGCAAGGGAAGGTAGTGCAAGAAACTCAATCAGGACAACTATGTCTAAGAAACGATGTAGAAAAACTAAGGAAGGATGTAGAAACAGAATTAAGTGTTACCAGCTTAGCCATAAAGGAGCAGAGTAAGGGCTTAGAAAGAATCGTAAGTGAACTAGATAAGAATTTAGAAGGGGAATCAAATGAGCAGAGTAAGAACTTAGAAAGAATCGTAAGTAATCAGAGTAAGGACTTAGAAAGAGTCGTAAGTGAACAAGATAAGAATATAGAAGGGAAATCAAATGAGCATAATAAGGACTTAGAAAGAATCGTAAATAAGCAGAGTAAAGACTTAGAAAGAATCGTAAGTGAACAAGATAAGAATTTAGAAGGGGAATTAAATAAGCAGAGTAAAGACTTAGAAAGAATCGTGAGGGAACAAGATAAGAATTTAGAAGGAAAATAAAATGAGCAGAGTAAGGACTTAGAAAGAATCGTAAATGAGCAGAGTAAGGACTTAAAAAGAAACTTAAGTGAACAAAATAAGAGTTTAGAGGGGAAATTAGTTGAGCTGATGAAGGGGAAGTTAATAGAAACACCTGAAGGGAAATTACCACCGACACTAGAAACTAAAGATCCGAAAACACTAACGGAAGAAGAGACGTTTAAGAAAGCTTTTGAAAGAATGTCAAAGAGGGCGCAGAAAAGAAAGGAGGAATTTAAAACAAAGAAGCGAAAGAAATGGTTGATCGAACTTGGAGAATTAGTATTGGTATAAAGAAAAAGTCCAGCATTCAAAAAAAAAAGTCTAGCATTCAAAAAAAAAGAGGTATCATAGAATGGAAAATTTATTTAAAGGTCCATACCGGGTGATTAACATTTTTGGCTCGGATACATTTGAGTTACAAGAAATAAAGATTTCCAAGATCGTAGGGAGATATCATAAACAGTTGCTCAAACCATACAAATGTTTAGAAAATGAGAAGGGTGAAGAATGTAATGAAAATAATCAGGTTAGTTTTACTCGAAATGCGGTAGCAACCCTGTGAACAAATAGTAAAGGTAATACACCCGATAAATAAGGATGTAAAGAAATAAATAAATGCATAATTATTATGTAACAGTATGTATGTAAATAGATTCAATTTTTAGAACTTAATTTGGGTATTAGCGTATTTCTCTCCACCACAAGTTATTCGTGTGCGGGAAGTGTATTGTGCATAAGAATGCCTCTCGGAAAACCTGTTTTTAAAAGGGAGAGAGGGATCAACCATAGCAAAGTGTAAGAGTGAATGACCCAAGTGTAAACACCACTGGTTTGGCAGAACCCTTGTGAAGGAACAGGTATAGCGAAGGGTCTATGTAAACAAAGCAAACCAACAAAGACCATAATCAGAGGAATTATTCTGGAAAGGAAAATTGTATCAAGTGTTGAAAAATTTATTCTTTTCCAGAACAGGGCAATTTGAAACGGCAACACTAGGCCGGGCGCGAGAACTGTAATTATAGATAATTTATTAATTAACTTTTATTGATGTTAAATCGTACTATGTAAATATCTTTTTCTCATACTGCTTGTATATTTTAAGAAGGGTGATTTAACGTTATGTATCTATCTAGGTTACTAATATTAGTAGAGTTATAAATGGTTTAATGTAAATAATTTAAGCGCTACGTTAAAATACTGTCCACGACGAAATGTTTTAGCTACAGGAATAGTGCCTTCGAAGGCAGAAAACCTAGGTTTATGACATCTCTTCGGTTTCAGTGCCATTATTCCTACAGCGAGGGTGTAACGCCTTTGTCCCTTTATTTGATAATTCGCCGTGACCAAGTGAGCGAGACAGATAGTCTAACGGTAAATGTGGGAAAAGCCGCGATTTATATTAAACTTGGACCAATGAGATCCCTAGAAGTTTATTCAAAATAGTTAGACGCGTCGAGTGGCGCTAAAAATGGACCAATAGGAAAGGAAGCAGCCTCAGAAACCTGAGACTATAAATGGATCTGTTTGGAGCAAATTCGAGGCAGTTTGTCGGCAGCTTTAGCAAGACAGTTGTGTCATAGAGTTTTAGCAAGGCAGTTTTGTCATGTCAGTTTAGCAAGGCAGTTTGTTCGACAGTTTTTGTCCTGTGTGGTCAGGGAGAGATGCTGCAGGATGTGTGAGACATCGCGCCAAAAAGAGAATAAAGATAGTTTTAGCAACACACCTAAGATCCGCTACTCTTAAAGAGACAATAAGCATATTTATACTTCGTGCCACATCCGCGCCGCATTTTAACAGCGGTGGACAGTATTTTACAGCGGCAATACCAATTTTGTATCCTACGTGTGTTAGTCAAATAAAAAGAAACGGCAGTGTCATCTTTTCATAAACAAAGCACGTCTATGTCTTCCTATATCACCACCCGAGATCTACGATTCCTTTACCGAGGATAAGTCCATGCTCCCATATAGTTTAAGGAAAATTACTGCAGCTAGCCGAGGATAAAATTGAAGAGAACCAACACACTGCGAACTTCTGGAACCAACGGAAGAAGCATCAAGGTAAGCCTACAGCAACGGACGAATGAGGAGGTGACGGCCGCAGGTGCTGTTTATGTGTGCTACCGTGGTATTATGTTTGTGGTGCTGTTTATGTGTGCTACGGTGGTACTATGTTTGTGGAGCTGTTTATGTGTGCTACCGTGGTATTATGTTTGTGGTGCTGTTTATGTGTGCTACCGTGGTATTATGTTTGTGGTGCTGTTTATGTGTGCTACGGTGGTATTATGTTTGTGGTGCTGTTTATGTCTGCTACGGTTGTATTATGTTTGCTGTTTATTTGTGCCACGGTGATATTACGTTTGTGGAGCTGTTTAACTGTGCTACGGCGGTATTATGTTTGTGGTGCTGTTTATCTGTGCCACGGTGGTATTATGTTTGTGGTGCTGTTTATGTGTGCTACCGTGGTATTATGTTTGTGGTGCTGTTTATGTCTGCTACGGTTGTATTATGTTTGCTCTTTATTTGTGCCACGGTGATATTACGTTTGTGGAGCTGTTTAACTGTGCTACGGCGGTATTATGTTTCTGGTGCTGTTTATCTGTGCCACGGTGGTATTATGTTTGTGGTGCTGTTTATGTGTGGTACGGTGGTATTATGTTTGTGGTGCTGTTTATCTATGCTGCGGTGGTATTATATCGTGGTACTGTTTTTCTGCGCCATGGTGGTATTATGTTTGTGGTGCTGTTTATGTATGCCACGGTGTTATTATTTTTCTGGAGCTGTTTATGTGTGTTACTGTGGTATTATGTTTGTGGTGCTGTTTATGTGTGCTACGGTGGTATTATGTTTGTGAAGCTGTTTATGTTTGCTACGGTGATATTACGTTTGTGGAGCTGTTTATCTGTGCTACGTTGGTATTACGTTTGTGGAGCTGTTTATGTATGCCGCGGTAGTATTATGTTTGTGGTGCTGTTTATCTTTGCCATGGTAATATTACGTTTGTGGAGATGTTTATCTGTGCTACGGTGGTATTACGTTTGTGGTGCTGTTTGTTTGTGCCACGGTGGTATTATTTTTGTGGTGCTGTTTATGTATGCCACGGTGGTATTATGTTTGCGGTGCTGTTTATCTGTGCTACGGTGGTATTATGTTTGTGGGGCTGCTTATGTATGCCACGGTGGTATTATGTTTGCGGTGCTGTTTATTTGTGCCATGGTAGTATTATGTTTGTGGGGCTGTTTATATATGCCACGGTGGTATTATGTTTGTGGTGCTGTTTGTCTGTGCTACGGTGATATTATGTTTGCGGTGCTGTTTATCTGTGCTACGGTGTTATTATATTTGTGGAGCTGTTTATGTGTGCTGCGGTGGTACTATGTTTGTGGAGCTGTTTATCTGTGCTACGGAGGCATTATGTTTGTGGTGCTGTTTATCTGTGCTACGGTGGTATTATGTTTGTGGAGCTGTTTATGTGTGCTGCGGTGGTATTATGTTTGCGGTGCTGTTTATCTGTGCTACGGTGGTATTACGTTTGTGGTGCTGTTTATGTGTGCTACGGTGGTATTATGTTTGTGGAGCTGTTTATCTGTGCCACGGTGGTATTGTGTTTGTGGTGCTGTTTATGTATGCCACGGTGGTATTATGTTTGTGGTGCTGTTTATGTGTGTTACGGTGGTGTTATGTTTGTGGTGCTGTTTATCTGTGCCACGGTGGTATTAAGTTTGTGGTGCTGTTTATGTGTGCTACGGTGGTATTATTTTTGTGGTGCTGTTTATCTGTGCCACGGTGGTATTATGCTTGAGTTGCTGTTTATGTGTGCCGTGATGGTATTATGTTTGTGGTGCTGTTTATCTGTCCTACGGTGGTATTATGTGTGGTGTGCTCTTTATCTGTGTCACGGTGGTATTATGTTTGTGGAGCTGTTCATGTGTGCTACGGTGGTATTATGTTTGTGATGCTGTTCATGTGTGCTACGGTGGTATTATGTTTGTGATGCTGTTTATATGTGCCACGGTGGTATTATATTTGTAGAGCCGTTTATCTGTGTCACGGTGGTATTATGTTTGTGGAGCTGTGTATGTTAGCTACGGTGGTATTGTGTTTGTGGAGCTGTTTATGTGTGCTACGGTGGTATTATGTTTGTGGTGCTGGTTATCTCTGCTACGGTGGTATTATGTTTGTGGTGCTGTTTATTTTTGCCACGGTTGTATTATGTTTGTAGTGCTGTTTATGTGTGCGACGGTGGTATTATGTTTGTGGTGCTGTTTATGTGTGCCACGGTAGTATTATGTTTGTGGTGCTGTTTATCTCTGCTAGGGTGGTATTATGTTTGTGGTGCTGGTGCTGTTTGTGTGCCACGGTGGAATTATGTTTGTGGTGCTTTTTATCTGTGCCACGCTGGTATTATGTTTGTGGGGCTGTTTATGTATGCCACGGTGGTGTTATGTTTGCGGTGCTGTTTATCTGTGCTACGGTGGTATTATGTTTGTGGGGCTGTTTATGTGTGCTGCGGTGGTATTATGTTTGTGATGCTGTTTATTTGTGCCACGGTTGTATTATGTTTGTGGTGCTGTTTATGAATGCCACGGTGCTGTTTATCTGTGCTACGGTGGTATTATGTTTGTGATGCTGTTTATTTGTGCCACGGTTGTATTATGTTTGTGGTGCTGTTTATGTGTGCAGCGGTGTTATTTGTGGTGCTGTTTATCTGTGCCACGGTGGGATTATGTTTGTGGTGTTGTTTATGTGTGCAGCGGTGTTATTATGTTTGTGGTGCTGTTTATCTGTGCCACGGTTGTATTATGTTTGTGGTGCTGTTTATGTGTGGAGCGGTGTTATTATGTTTGTGGTGCTGTTTATCTGTGCCACGGTGGGATTATGTTTGTGGTGCTGTTTATGTGTGCCACGGTGGTAGTATGTTTGTGGTGCTGTTTATGTGTGTGGTATTATCCACTCTTGTTGCCTCTTCTGCTATCAGAGGTTAGTTACGGCAGCTGTAAACCTACCCGCAGGTACGTGTCAGTGACTGTACTATATGTTATTCTGACAACGAGAGGAACGAGGTGCATATTTCTATTGCTTTGAGATGTCATATGGTATTGTAAAAACGCTAAACGATTTCTGGTCTAATTAACGTGTTTAAGCAGCACATGCTCTCCTTATAGCTCTTGCTGATGCTCATAATTAAACTCTAATGACAAAGAACAAGTTTTAAGTGTTTCGATGAATGAGAATGTAATTCCCTATAACAATGTACTAATTACTTGGAGTTCCATATGCTCTTAAGGTTAATGCGAGGTAAATATCCATTTAATACATTAGTGCCATTAATTTACGCTTGAGATGCACCAAAATCCAAATGCTTATTCACAGCAAGGCAGCCATTTTATTAATCCTTTTTTACCTGATTGTGATCGCACCTAATTGAAAATGTTGCCCTAAAATCCCAGTTGTTGTGTTGATAACATTTGGTACATTATCTCTAATACTACAGTAGTTAAATTAATTTGGAGAATATTGTATGTAGTTGCTTAAAAGAAACAGCATTGCTAGACAGGCATTCGTTGCAGGCTTACTGTAGAAAGCTCGTTAGGGAGATACTTCCGAGAAGCCTAACTTAATTCTGAAAGCTACAAGCACCCACGTTTTGCAAATCTGCCTTCTGTGAAGGGTTGGTCGACTGTCCAACGAGAAGCTACACAAGGCTGCGGTCGCAGAGTTCAAAACTTTGTTATATTTCACTACTCGGTTAGTCCTACGAGAGCCTTATTGCATTTGCTGTAGGCTGTGACCAAGTAAACAAGATTCTCTGGATACCAGATTGGAAGTAGCATTTCTCCACATATTAACGTCATCTTCGATTTTGAAGTTCTATTATTTGCGACAGCAATTTATAATTAAGTCAGAGAGCACGGAAGTGATTATGCTTCTGTGGGCGTATGGTATAGGCAGTATCATGAATAAAGGCTATCGTCAGATGAATGATGGAGTATATAGTCATGTGCATTTTGTACTTCTGGTTAACTTCATTATAGTTTGGTGTAAAAGTGGAGGCCAAACCAATACCAGCTGTAGGATAAACAAAAAGTTGTTGTTTGAAAAAACTAAGTTTAAAGCATAAGAATAGCTAGAAAATGCAGCTTACCTGAAAATGCCTTCTTTTCTGTGGTTTAAATTTAAATCTACCTTTTGGTGGAAGCAACATCCATTTCAATGATGTAATATTTGGCAGACTTCATAAACACAACAAACTGAAATATTTCACAACGTAAAACTTTGCTTTGTTCACTTAGTTTTAGTATTTGTGAGCTCATCAATAAAATATGGAGGCCATCAACACGAATTACATCCAGATCACTCTCTTTCAGCTAAAACATCTGATTCTTTTCGGATATCGACATTTCCTATAAAGTCTTATAATTACTAGCCTGGTGTTATTATGAGAGCAGTACTTTGCATCGCTTTCCTTCGGCCTCTAGCACTCTCAACCGCAGTGAAATAATGGAACTGCCAAGAAATTATGTTTCTTTCTTAACTCTTCCCTCTGAGATATCTCGTAGCCGTGTCGCATACTCTCCACAAGCTACTTTTCTTGTTTCTCTGATCATTTCTTTTCTCATTACTTTTAAAGAATAAAAGTTCTTATATTTTCCAGCTCTTTGTCATTAAAGCTATTTTTGTTGAAGTTAGGTATGGCTTTATTTTATTACATCTCCACCTCATATGCTTGAGCTATCTGATCAAAAGATATTGTTTTTGTGACTTATCTTCTGTATCAATCATAGCAATTTGACCATCTATATTAAGTAGAACCATTAAGAGTTTGTAAACTAAATTTGTTTTGTTAACCTTCTCAATTGGAATTCAATTCTTAATATTCAACGTAGGTATATTCAAATGGAGAAATGATTCTGGAAAATATACAAAATTCTTAGTACCCTAAACTATTTTAGTGAAATGCATTTATTTCCCATGGTTTAAAAGCTATTTCCGAGAATTAGTCTACTGAGAATGCTGGAATGTGCTTATCAAGTCTCCATTTTTGTGTTAAATTTCAATAAACGATAAACGTTCCTAAACATGCATTTTATCCGAGAATGTAATGTCTATAAGGTCGATATTTCGCACATTTATACACTGTACCTGTTAAATGTATACAGCTGTAATATTTATAAGCTATATATAATTCTTATCCTGCAAAGATTGACCCAATTGTAAGTGATCATTTCGCTTTACGACACGAACTAGTTAAGGTCTGAAAAGTTTTCAAGCGAAATTCGTGTAGCTCACTACCCTGCAGTGGCATTTTAATTTGTAGAAAAACCTCTCAGAATTCGTCCATTAGATGAAACAGACCTCAGTGGGTTGGCGTTTTTTTGGGGGGGGGGAAATCCTTTCAAGGAGTTTCTTTTCTATACGAAGTACAGCAAATATATACAGATATATTATATTACCAAAGTCATTAAGTTCGTGGACTGGGTACATATTGTCGATGTGCCGCCGCGGTATGGTGCCGTGTCAGTTCTCTCGTTCTAGCAAGAGGCAGCTGTGTGCCGACAGTGTAAGCGGAACTATGATCTCTGTTGCGAAAGCGACTTGAAGGCCCGCGCTGGAACTCGAAAATGTTGCCGGATGAGCAAACATCAAGTTCTGCCAAAAATTAGGAAACTCCCCCCGCGAAAAGTTCCACGTAATGAAGCAAATTTGCGGCGACGGTGCTTTGGACCGCATTACTGTGTTTAAGTGGTACTAACATTTTTCGCAGGGGAGAGACAGTTTGGAAGATTTTGAGCCCACAAATGATTAGCACTGAACGCAAGATAGACGAAGCTGCAATGCTGGTGCGTACCAACCGCTCCCAATCGGTAGTAGGGATCATCCACGGTACGTGCCACAAAAGTGAATATGCAGCGTACTATAATATGAGACGGAGCACCGCGTTTTCTTTACGATCCGCATGTAGAAGCGACAAACCACCAATTGGAAAACGCAATTATCACCACGATGGCAAAAACCGCAACTAGACAGGCCAAAATGCAAGGTAACGCTTGAACTGTTTTTGGCTCGTTGGGAGTTATTCACATGAAATTCATAACAACTGGAGTAAATGTAAACAAGATCCTTAGAAATAGATCCTACGTCGTCTATGGGATTCTATTCGTCGTAGGCGTCGTGGTTTTTGATGAGGAAGAATTACTGTTTCTATACGACAACCCCTTACACGTCGCTCTGTAGGTACCTCAGTAAGGCAACAGGTCACCGTTTTGCCACATCCTCCGTATTTGCCTGATCTCGTACCACGCGATTTCTTATTGTTTCCCCGCTTGAAAGAAAAACTACGCGGACGTAGAATTCATTCGATGGAGGACATCTTGACTGCCACAAGAAGGGTCGTGTGGGAAGTTTTTTTCAGTATCTTTGAGCAATGCTTCCAGCAGTAGTTGTACCAAGGATTGTAAACGTGCATAGCGGCCAACGGCGACTATTTAGAAGGACGATGTGGATCTGTGTAAGTGAACGCCGTGTTGCGCGGCAAATAGGAGACATCTGTATACTGCTTTTTGCCTACACTCCAGGTGTCAGTTAAAGAACTTAATGACTCTAGTACTTACAAATTACATTACACATATACAGAAATTACTAGGAAGTCAGTTGCATGTCTAATTGTTTTGTAAAATTCACAATTTTAATTTAGAAAACGTGTGTCCCTAGGTGAGAGCAAGTATAGATCCTTAATGGTTCCCTTTCAGCTTGATACCGATAAAAGGCATTGCTATTTGCAAGATGATGTTTTGTTTATTGCTACTGCGGACATTAGCAAACACCTCTCCTTATTTACTCTTGATGTTATCGTGTTTAAAACCAGGTAAGTTGTTAGCGGGACGCAATATATCGACCAGTTTCACTACCTAAGTCATTCAGCATCCTGAAGATGGGAAAGATGCGCGTTCCCGAAACGTCAAACAGAGTATGTCCGTCGCCAGGGTGCTTCAGCTCTTACTTAACTCTCATTGTTGCTTCGGCATTTACTCATACTGTTATGGATAAGCAATAACAATTGAGATTAAAGATATGTGCATATATGGTAATAAGACAATGGGACAGTACGCAACAACTACGAACCCATTTTCTGCTTAATGCTGATACTGTTAATTAAAGCGGAATGTATAATGTTACACGAGAGACGCTGGTGATATATATGTTTTATACAACAATATCCACAACAATGGAAAAGGATGTACCTATATTCAGCGTAGGTAAAACCGCAGGTCAACTTATATGTACACAAAATATAATTTGTAGCGGCTTTTCTCCCCAACATGAACTACCTCATTCACAGGCCACAAGGAATGAGCCACGAGGAAAGATAAATTTCACGAAGCAGAAAACACCTCATTAGTGCAGTTGTTAGGAGTATTCTACCCCAAGGCAGGGATCACAGGTCACAAATGCAGATCAAAGCCGCCCTGCGAGCAGCCTTCCTGTCTCTAATGATTCTATATAATATGTTATGTCATGATTTTCGTCTAAGGCTTACCGCAATGGGTAACTATTTATAATTAACGGCAGCATGTTTTAGAGAAGCTTTCGTTTTCGGGTTCTCTCGCAAACATGTTCCACAGAAGCCTACTATCAGAGCTTAATGAGTATTTGCGGGATATTAATGACTAAAAGAGAAAATGATGCAAGGAAACAAAACGAATAAGGAAAGCATTTCGAGTCAAGCTAGCGCATCCTTGGTGTACAAATTGCAAGTAAATTAACGGGCTTGTTGTCCGTGATGCTTTTATGACTAACAAAGAAAGTGTGCGATTTCATACGCTCAAAAGGATTTTAAACTTAAAAAAAATCCAAATGAAGAACGTCGAGGTGGAAAGTTCGAATATATTTACATTCCAAAACTGTTAAGTCTAAACAATAGTTGCATACAATAATTGGAGTTATCAAATACGTTACATTCAGCTGACAGAAAGAAGTGAAGGAAGTGGTACATGTTGCAACATCGCCGTCCTGTTCTCAAATATCACGGGTGAATGAATTAGTTAAGCGCCTACCGAGAGAGTGACGACTATGCTGCATCTGGTGTAGATGTCCGTCTCTCCCATCTTTTCGGTCAATCACTGAACAAAGCAGTCCATGCTTATCATTCAAACATTCTTGAGTATTTCTGTGAGGCCATAGTCGTACTTCATTTCTATATTTTCTTGCAAAAATGTTATATATTACAGTAAGACGACTTACTCTACGATTTTCAGTCATTCACACCAAAGCTTGCTTTTCCGTATGTCTCATGTTAAGCGTGCTGAATATTGGCACAAATGGGTGCAACAAAAGCATGCTGATAAACGAGGATGACGTTGAATTCATCGTGAAAACCAGTGCACTCTAAAAATACTGGAATGTCTAAATTAAGAGAAGCGAATACTTTGAAAACTCTAAATGACGCACACACTTTTATTTCACAATCATAGTCGTTTTGAAGAAATTTGTTTAAGCTATTTTCATGATAAATAGAATGTGTATCTTTTATTTTCTAGGAATAGTCTGTAAATTAGTCTTTATTGTCAATGACTTTTGATAATTAGTTAATCGTAAGAGAGAGAGAGAGAGAGAGAGAGAGAGAGAGAGAGAGGGAAAGAGAGAGATAAAATCTTACCGCACAATAACTGTAGATCTTGTTAAAGCACAAAATTTATATCAAATAACATTTTTATTTTATGTCAAATAACTTCTATATTTTAACTATTCTGAAAGTTTCTTTATTCTTAGTTTAAATTTTCAAATACTTTATGCTTCCTTCAACTGCAAATAGCTATTGTTTTTCTTTCTTTCTTTCTTTCTTTCTTTCTTGTGTTCATACAAAGAGAACAGAATTTCAAAGCTATCACGTTTGTGGCTCACATTCGGGAGGTCGTGGGTTGGATTCCTCTGGCCGACCTTCCTGACCCATAGGTCTTTTGGGGGACTTTTCCCGGGTCGCCAGGCGAGTGCTGGGAAAGATTCCCACATCCCCGAATTTCCGGACTTCCATTCCATCTCCGTTGTAATTTAACTTCATGTTTCATCCGTTGGTCTGTTTCAGGGTTGGACGTGTCGGCGATGGTGTTTCGGTGCAGTGTGACAGGGGAAAAGAATGTTTTTTGTGACTTTCTTCGTCCCTCAGCTTTCGGCTGCCTGCCGGGAGTATCCTATCTTCCTTGAGGAGCGTTGGACACCCTCTGTGCTGGGTGGAGTCCACGGTCTGCCTGACCGTCTGACGGGGAGTCTCTATCTGAAAACTTAGGGACCCTGCCATTCCTGTGCCGTTTTTCCTGGTTCCGGACGCCCGGTGTCTTGTCTCGCCTCATCCTGCCTCGCGGAGACGCCCCCCCTGTGGGGCGTAGGCACAATATCCACTATGCGGATCAGTGCCGAGGACCCTCCGTAGCCAACCAATCCAAAGCTATCACGTAGCGATCAGCTTTGAGGGATTTGTCTATCGCTTTAGCTTAATATGTTCTGGTTATATCTACAACGAATTGTGAAAATAAGTCATGAAGGATTATGGGTATTAACATGACATAGGTGCAAAATAAGCTTTGTAGGAAGAGTGAGTAGAGAAAATCATGCGAATGCAACACATCATATTTTAGGGCAAAACCTCCATATGCCTGCGTCTCTGTGAACAACATAAATCCAAAACGAAAAGTCGGTTAACTACCAAACTTGATATTTGAGTTCAGCATCTTTCAAAGTTGTGACAAGGATTTTCAAGAAAAATTTCCCCATCCTGAACAACCCTTTATGGAAATATTTTAGAAATTTATTTTCTTAAAAATTGCTCTAATGATTTTGATTAAAATACTCACTGTTTAAAATATTTTCATGACAAACGAAATATATATTTTGAACTGACTGAGAAGAGCCTCTAAAGCGTTCTTCATTCTGAATAACTTTTGTATAATTGGTAAACTTTAAAAGATTGGACAAAGTTTGGATACACAAGAAATGCAGATCCCGTTAAAGCACGCAGTTTGTAATATATATATATATATATATATATATATATATATATATATATATTATGAGATTAACTAATTCCCAGATATTTTTTGTTATTGGTTTGAATATTTTTTGTAACTGAGAAGTCGCTATTCGGTTTGTTTTTGTCGCGGTCATATAAACAGCATGGAATCTCAAAGCATCACGTAGTGACATGCTTTTTGAAAATGTGACTATCGCTTTATCTACATATACTACAACGAAACGTGTAAATGTGAACTTTTTCTTTTGGTATTTAATTAAAGTCCTTTAACCGGGTAGGCCATTACGGACGGTGAATGAACAAAATGGTTAAAATGATGCTCAAATGGGCCCGAGGTCACTAGAAATTAGAATCAAACATTTTTCTTCTCAGGATAAGAGAAAACCCTGGGAAAAACTTTACCCAGGTATTTCACTTTAACCGAGATTCTAACTCGGGACCTCTTGAATGTGAGGCAGACCCCCACACCATACAGATGAGCTAAATGTGATTTGCAAGTTTATCTGGATTATAAGAAGTAGACAGAAAAATGAGATTTAGAAAAAAGAATTTGTAGAATGGTGACAAGAGAAAGTTGTGTGAATGCAACACGTTAGTTTGTTCAATTTAAAATAATAATTTAATCTATATGTAAATATAATTCTTCCTAATCATAATTCTCGTGGTAATGCAAAGAGCGTGGAGTTTCAAAGACACCACATAAAAATCTGACTATCGTTTGAGTTACTGCATTCTTCTTATACTTACAACGAAGTTTGTAATGGCAGTTCATCTCAATTAACAAGAAGACTCTTTCACTCAAGCCGTGTGTAGGACAAGGTTGGAAAGATAGAGTCAGATTGAAAAATTCAATGTCATAGCCGAGATTTGAACTACGGATCTTCCAGTTTACGTCCAGGTGGCGCCGCGGTAACGCGTGCGACTCGCATTCGAGAGATCCCTAATTCGCATCCCGGCTACCGCCCAATCTGACCCACTTTTTTTCGAGAGTTTTCCCAGGTCGTCAGGCGAATGCTGATATGATTTCTCTGAGCCCCCGAATATCGTTCCATTCCTCATTTCATTCATCCTTAACCCCGTTAGGTCTGTTTCAGGATTGGAAGTGTCAGCGATGGTATTGTGGTGCAGTGTGGCACACAAAAAGGATACTCTCTGTGGAACCTTATCCGTCTCTCGGTCTTCGGCTGGTTGCCAGTGTATAAGGACCGCCTCTTGGGGGGCGTTGGATCCTCTGTTTGGGGTGGTGTACCCGGTTTGCCTGCCCAACTGTCAGGGCGTCTCAATCTGGAAATTTTAGGAACTTTGTCATTGCTGTGCCGTCAATCCTGGTTCCGGCCGCTCGGTGTCTCTCACCTCGTCCCTCCCTCCCGGGTGCGCACCCTCGAGGGTCACAGGCACAATATCCTCATTCACTGGATCGGGATCAAGTCCCCCCGTTACGCATTCCATTCCATTCTAGACCAGAGAAGAGAAGCATTTTAAGAATTCAGAACGTGAATCGCAATACAAAGCCTTTTTTGCGGGGGGGGGCATCTTCAGGTTTGTAACTTCAAAGCAATTTAGTTTTCAGAATATAGTGCTTTCAAATGAACCAATTGCAAGAAAAACACATCAACCTATCTGCATTAACACTTTGGGTCACTATTTTGAAAATTTAGCTTATATATTATCCTAAATGAATAAAACAGCTATATAGAAACTGCATATTTTGCGCTAAAGGTTGTTTCCTCGTATCTATTAACATTTTGCATACAATACCTAAATAGGTGTTTTTACTCTACGTCCACTATACGACTGGCACGGTTTTTCTTCTTTTCACTTGTGAGTGAGCAATCTTTATTCGTTTTTCAGTAATAAACGCAAAATATATCTCATTTTCAAGAAAATTTAATGTTATACTTAATTGTTTCCAAACTGCTTCAACAGTTTGACATTAAGATTACTTTTGCTGCCATATTTTTAAAACATTACTTGAATATTATCAGAACTGAATGTGCCAACTGTATGGAACTACACACTTAGCGCTAAACGTTGTGATCGATATCTATGACAATTAAAAAGCAAAACGAACTTATATTCAAGGTAATAAATACCCTCGGAGCACGCGTAGAACGTTCTATTGGTGATAATTATGAAACTATTATTATTATTATTAATATTATTATTTATTACTAGCAACAAACGTTATAAACAACATCTACATTATGCGAACCTTGTTTCTCAAGAAAATTACTGAAAATTACTTGTGTAGCACCCGCATAAAGAGTGCAATATTTGACTTTTAAACAACATATTATGCAAAGAAAATGTTAATTTATCTCGCTTGAATAGTTCTAGTAAAGAGAAAAGTATTTGGTTTCGTCCTCTTTCTTCTTTGAGTCAGGTCGCTGAATGCATACACAGAAGTAAATGTGATCTTTGAGACGATACCGGCACGCTGGCTAATAGCCAGGCATGACTAGTCGAGAAGATATTTCTTCCCCCTCTTCCTCTATACCCCTTGGCCCATCGGAAAACATTTGAAGCGCACAGTACATACGCACACACAGGGAGAGAAACGCGGGGGCGTACATTATTCTAGGAAAGCCTTTATCAATTCAGGGGATTTAAAAACAAGTATTCCCGGTAAAATATATTTATAGAATTTTTTGGTAGATTTTAGTAGTCGCTCTACCTTGGAATTGCACAAGTCATGACAGCACTTATGTTGCACCTTAATGGCATTTATTGCATGCTACCCCATGCACAGAACATGACAGAACTTATGTTCCACAATAATGTCATTTGTTGCATGCTACTCCATGCACAGAACATGACAGCACTTTTGTTGCACATTAATGACATTTGTTGCATGTTACCCAGTGGCAAAGCGTGAAGTAATTAATAAGGTAGACACTTTCTTCTTCTCCTTCTTCTTCTTCTCCTTTTTCGGGACAAAACCTTTCCGTCTGCTCGCCCCAGCGAACATGACAGCACTTTTGTTGCACATTAATGACGTTTGTTGCATGTTACCCAGTGGCAAAGCGTGAAGTAATTAATAGGGTACACATTTTCTTCTTCTTCTCCTCCTATTTCGGGACAAAACCTTTTCCGACTGCTCGCCCCAGTGAACACGACCACAGAGCTTATGTTACAGTTTGCTAATTATTTAGAAGCTTATGATGTTTCGTATTTACGCCGGGGTATATAGTTCCGTTTATAATGTGCTTTAAAGTTTAGCCAACGTTTCAAATTAATTACTAAAATATGCTTTAGAGGCAGCTAATAGTTAGGGTGACCAGATTCTTTTAATCGAATGTAGGACACTAGTGGTCTAATATGTAGGCACAATATAAAAATGTTAAATGTAGAAAAATGCAACTCCACGCCTAAATTATACTCAAATATGTACACATAAGTTTTATGTTTTCTTAAGTGTTCATATAACAAAAAGAGTAACAGCATTTGTCAAAGAACTTTAATAATTATACTTGCGTGAATAACACATTTTATACAAATCATCTGGCTTCGACATTCTGCACAACTTGAACGCTTATAGTTATATTTTACAAGAACAATAACTTTGGCTGAGTAAATCAATGGCGGGTTTCTTTCTTTCGAGTGTCTACTGTGTAAATACACGAAAGTCTAAAAAATGCACTCTTAACATCAGTGCTGTGTTGAGGAACAGCAAAACAATTCCATTATTTTCAACAAACGTTTTTCTTATTCTTGCCCATTTTCTAATCAGCTTCCAACTGAAGAATGTTAACTTTTAAATGCTATTTTCAAATATTCTCCTCCTTTTCCGCTTTATTATCACCGTGTTTTCCCTATTTTACGTTTACCGCTTATTGCCGCAGTGACTGATACACATACAACACACAGACACAAACACCCACGCCGATGGCAGGACTTGAACCCGCGGCTCTCAGCTTGGCAGAGTGCCGAAGCCAAACGCTCCAGCGTTCGCGGGTACGAGGGCCGACGCATTCGTCAATGTAGGACGTTCCACATTTTTCTCAGAAATTCCCCCCCGATCGCCGGACAGAAGGTAAAATTTTAGGATAAGTTCGGGATTTTTCGGGCGTGTGGTAACTCTATGCGCGCCTGACTCCAGCAGAGTTCAAGTTCCACAGCCAATCACAGTAAAAGGAGACGGAGGCCAGTCTGTCTACCGGGCGGAGAAATCTGGCTATTGGAAAACACGGTTTTACAGCTACCTCTCTGTTTCCTCAATCACAAACCCCGGCAAAATACACAGTTGAGCGAACGTCTACGTCACTTTTATGTTCGTATCAGAGACGTGTAAATTCCCAATGACAGTCGAAGACTTGCTCAGTGGGAGATATAATGAAGCTGTGTAGTGCGAAGGGTAATAAAATGGCGTAATAAAGCAATGGAATTAGTAGTTTTTCATTCACAGGATATCTTGTGTAGACGTTATCTACTCTGTCTCCCCTGACGCTTCGCTCCTGATTTTACCCCCTGCAAAACATAACAGCACCTATGTTGCACGTTAATGGCATTTGTTGCAGGTTATCCCATGCGCAAAGCATTACAGTTCTTATATTACACGATAATGCCCTTTGTTGCATGTTACTCCATGCATAAAACACGACAGCACTTATGTTGCACGTTAATTGTATTTGTTGCATGTTACACCACGCAGAGAATATAATAGCACTTGTTTGCACGTTAATGGCATGTTTTGCATGCTACCCCAAACAAGAACATGACAGCACTTATATTACACGTTAATGGCACTTGTCGCGTGTTACCCCCAGGGACAAAACGTGGCAGCGCCTATGTTGCACGTTAATGGCATTTATTGCATTTAACACATTCACGTAACATTATAGCACTTATGTTTCAGGTTTATGGCCTTTGTTGTATGTTACTCCGTTCAAAAAACATGATAGAACTTATTTCGCAGGTTAATGGTGTTTGTTACATGTTTTCCCATTTACAGAACATGATAGCACTTATATCGCAGGTTTATGGCATTTGTTGCATGTTACACCCAGTCACAGAACATGATAGAACTTATTTCGCAGGTTAATGGCGTTTGTTACATGTTATCCCATTTACAGAACATGATAGCACTTATATCGCAGGTTTATGGCATTTGTTGCATGCTACACCCAGTCATAGAACATGATAGCACTTATGTTGCAGGTTAATGGCATTTGTCGCTTCCTGTTATTGAGTTCACTGCTATTTAGTAATGTCGTGTTTGATTAGAAAGAAGTAGGTTTCACTTTACGTTAATTGAAATGATTAGGATTATTATGCATGTTTAAGCTTTTGAGGGCTGCCCTTATAGAGGGAACAAGTAAGAAATGTAGAGATTATAGGTAACTGAACTAGAATTCCTCCTTTCAGCTGTTGAAACAATACAGCATAGTGAATATTTTATTTAAATCTGATGAAGGAATTTAATGAAAAGTTTTGCTTCTTTCAACTGAAGGCTGATGGCTCATGAAGCTTACCAAGATGAAAGGTATTAAATTAATTAATAAATACAAAAAAGGTATTTCTACTAAAACAGATTAATACATGTGTGTTTGCGCGCGCATGTGCATGTGCGTGTGTGTGAAAAATTGCTAAAAAGCTTCTCATACATATACATAATATAATTAATAAGTAACAGTTCTAAAGTAGCAATAATAATTTCTAAAGATAGGCCTAAGATTGTTGAAAATGTTGAGGGATTTTTAATATGAGAAGTGACCCTTTAATCACGCCAAGAGTAGTTTTCATAACTGAAATTATCTGCTGAGTTATACAAATATACCGGGATATTTCCTCTATCTCCTATCGTGAGCCCAACAACCTGTATTGAGGTTTGATATTTTTCAACATGATTGACTGGTTGGTTCATAGATGTTGCATTTTTCTTGTGCACTTCTTCGTTTGTTTCACATGTGATAGTAGAGTCAATTACAGTTCCAAAGAATGAGCTAAGCTTTGTGGCTATAATATCTATGCTTCTATGATAGCCGTTTTTCCACACACAATATACCTCTTTAGACCTGAGAGCCTCGACAATCGGAGGCGATGGTGCCTGCTATTTCGTCGTGTGGACACATTCCAATGCATCAACAATCAGGAGGTTAGTTTCGTACGCGATGCGGCCATTTTGTTTAGTTACTTATCGAGCGAGATGGCTCCGCGGTAACGTGGGAGACTCGCATTCGGGAGGTCCTGGGAGCCGATCACACTGACCGTGTTTTTTGTGGTTTTCCCGGTTGGCAAGGCGAATACTAGGTTGGTTTATCTCCTATCACGAATTTTCTTTCCCTCATTTCCTATTATTTCGCTTCCCCTTTAATATTTCAGGTAGGATTAGGGGCCGTGCCGTGACGGTCGGTGTCGGACAGATGGCGCAGTTGCTTGTTTGTTGGTAAGTTCTTCTCGACCCTGCCAGATAGCATCCCCCATGTAGAACAAGAAATTTGCTCAATGCTTATTAAGGCCAGTTTTGCTTTCATATTCAAAATTACTTTTTACGAAAGGAAGTAATTGGCCCGAATCTATTTGGATAAAAATGAAAGTGCCTTGCCATTAAGTTTCTAGTGGGAAACTGAATAGTTGCACCTATTTCTTAATATATCCTTTAAAATAATAAATAGCTTGTATTCATTATACTACCATGTCGGCTTATGTCTTCTAATTTCTTCCTTCTTCCTTTCGGTACATAGGTGGTTTCAAAAAGAGGCCCGAGCATTCAGTTGATAATGTTCCAGTTTATATCCCCCAGAAACAATGTCCTGGCGATAGAAGGAGGCGTTACCAACATTAGCTAAACAGAGCCCTATTTTTTTCAAACCAGTGAAAATATGACATTTATATTGCATTCTGTATATTACTGCTGGTAAAAGGACAGTGAACACGAAAATAGTGCTCAATCGTCTAAATTCGCTCTTCAGTGTATTTTTTATTTGAAACTGCCTAAACGACAAAACAGGATAACTATCTACAATGTTACTAACTATAAATAACAAGCATTTGTTTGTCCTGTATTAGCATTTTTCTATTGATCTGCTCTTTGTTATTTGTTCCATTTTGCCAGTATCGTGTTTACTGTTTAGTTACAAGCAATATCCGCAATTGGAGCTAGTTCGCTGAACAGATTCAATAAATTAATAACTGCAGGTTGTTAATATGTTTGCAATCCATTACGACATGAATGCCAGCGAAATGCGACTGGGTAACTTAAACTGAAACGTAAGTAAGTTCAACATGGAGGCTAAAACCTTAAAGTAGGCAGGCAAATACGCACTAATGTAGGTACAATCAGAATGATAAGTATTGAAGTAGGCACAATCATTTATTTATTTACCATTTTAAAACGAATTTTGATACGACAGAACAGCATAGAGATATTCAATATCCGTATACCATATATTAAATTTGTTAAATTCCACTATTCTCTTATTGGAGTGCAAACTGTTAACATTATTTATTTAAAATTGCATTTTCAGTTACTGTGTATTTTTATCGTAAGTTTTATTGACAATAACTTCTCTCTTGAACATGTCTTGTATTATTATTGAATCTTTCTATATTCCTGGGAAATAGGATATGGCTGCGTTTGCAATGAAATAGGTCTGGTCCTTTTATGTCAACACTATTGGAAGTAGAAAACAATAAAACCGCAGTACGAGGGGCATCCTCCGTGGTGCAGTGCAGTAGTAGTTCATGCTTCTAGTTCCCGAAGTCGCGGATTCAAACCCGGCGCAGGGCGATGGATTTTTTCGGGCGTAAAAATTCTTAGCATGGCTTCCTTCGGAAAGGAAGTAAACCCGGCGGTCCCGTATCGTAGATTTACGGTACGCAAAAGAACCTCAAGCCTAATAAAGAGGCCTCTGAGCAAAATGACCGGTCTTTCACGCCCAATATAGAATGGGACGCTAAGGACCACAGCAGTTAAAGAGCGTCCATAAATGAAACTCAAATTTAATTTTAACATCCAGAAAGTTAAGAACGATTTGCCATAACTAAATAATAACGAAAGATATCAACACAAAAATGTATTTACCAAAAGAACAGTACGTTACTCTATTTCTCAATGCTGTCAAGGCATTTATTGTAACGTGGTGCCAGTTTTTCAATGCGGATGCTATACTCTTCTACCGCCACGGACTGTCATTGCCTCTTTGAGGTCTTCCTCAGTTGGAAACTCTTTTCCACCCAAAAAGTCCTTTAGCTTCAGAAAGAAGTGAATATCCGGAATTCGTCCATCAACATTTGCTTTCAACTCATCCGTAATGAGCGATGGCCTCCAACAACGGTCTTCGTCGTGTACACTGGTTCTTCCTTGGTTAAACATTATGCAACATTTCCTCACTGAAGTCTCGTTCATTGCATTATTTACCTATACATTTCTATTGGCCGAACATTTTGTGCACTCAAAAGATGAATCACACTACGCACTTCACATTTGGCGGAATTTTCAATTTGCGCCGCCATTTGGATATGTTGTAGAACAGGCAGGCGTGACTTCACAGCAACGGAACTCGACTCACACTGAGGCGGAGTAAGAAGCTAACTAGTGTGCAAGCAACTGTGGCGGTGGGGGGCCGGCACCAAGCGTGATGTGTAATTGTTCCTTACTCTCTGGATTTCCCAGTTAAGAACAATAGTTTTCTGTAGTTGACCATTTATTTACGCTTTATTATGCTAAGTATCCACTATTCATTATTTCGTAAAACGATGCAACTACTAACGTTAGAGAAGGAATTCTGGTATTTCAAACCTCCTCAGGCATGTTTTCAACAATGGCTTGTTGGCTCAGAGCGCGAAATATTAATTGCCATACTAAGGTTAACATCATATTAATAAATCACAAAAATAATGAAGTTACGACAGGTACAAACTTTGATCAAATATCTCATTACTATACAGGCAAATTATACTTCAGTAAGAATGAAACATATTTTTATATATACAAAGCCTGCAATTCTAGAAAAGTAAGAAAATGGGCAAAAGGAAGGTGTAGAGCTCTTCTTATCAGCAATAAAGCTCAAAACTACCATTACAATCAGCTACAGCCACTTAATCACAATTCGTTATAAAATTAGAAAAGCATTTCAAATTGAACATTGGCTGGCAGCATGGCCACAACGTTTAATACCTTTTTCCAGCAGCGCAGCCTATATATCATATTATCTTGAGCGGGGCCGGATTTTGATGTCCAAATATTGTTTGAAAAACGGACTATAAAATTACTCTAAAATATAGAACATGAAACATAATAAGTACAGACAATGTCAAAAATTGACGTATTAAGCTTATTGAAGTTGCTATACAGAATGCTCTTGTTTAAAGAATTTCAAAAGAAAATTAAGAAAATTGTCTTTGAAGCAGGTCTAACAAAACTGTAGTATTAACTATTTGAGTTTTCTTATTATACAAAATTCATACGAATGGAGAGGACCTCGCAGCGTACACATATGGATAAGGATAACAACCTGACAGTACACATTCATTAAAGCAAGAACTGGAAAACTTACCTGTCTCATCCCTACTTTGAGACGTAAGTTCGTGCTCCACTGGCAAAGGCCACGCCTTTCTCCTCCAAGTAATCCTTCTCAGACCAAACATTAAATAGAATCTGATGTTTTTTTTTTTCAAGAATGCTTGTTAATTATATACAAAGTTATTCTTGTTTCTCAGCTGAATAGTGAAATATTTGGATTTGAAAAATTATCCTTATGTAAGATGTCAATAAAGTAAAAATATTTATATACTCAATGTAAATGTAAAAAATGAGTAAACAGCGGCGCAAAGGACAAGAAAATAACCAAACATGCTCTAAAAATAGAAAATAGCATAAAATGATAAGAATGACCTAATAAATATGCATTTTCATAATTTGAGGCTCATGATAAGAATTCGTGTGTATGATGCACAATTAAGAATGGCATGTGATCAGAATCCGGGCCTGACCCTGAGTGTGTGCTCTGCTGATGTCGAAACGAAACACGTGTCTTGGCCTTGGCCTCGTTAATAGCGAGACAATCAACTTGAGCGGTAAGGTTCAAGCATCTGTTGTGCCCCACCCTAGACTAATCCAGTGTGGCAGCTCTACGAATTCGATAGAGAAGTTTTTGTTATAGTTTCTGTAGCGTATAAATTACAGCATACCACCCATCTCGACGGAAATACGCATTTTGAGACCTCCTTAATCCAAAACAGCATTTTTAGGGCAAAGTCCGCGCGTGTGTGCATGTGTGTGCGTTGCGTGCGTGTACGTGCGTGTGTGTGAGCGCGTGAGTGTGTGTGTGTGCTGGTGTGCGTGTGAGTGCGTGCGTGTGTGGTTGCGTGTGCATGAGAGAGAGCATGTGCGCGCGTGTGTGCGTGTATTTGTGCGCATATGAATGTGTGCTGGTGTGCGTGTGCGTGTGTGTGGGTACGTTTGCGTGTGTGAGTGTGTGGTGGCGTGCATGTGCGTGTGTGCATGTGTTTGTGCGCGCGTGCCGGATAAATATCAAATTTGCTATCTAAGTTTAATATTGGAAAGGTAGAATCAGATGACTGAAAAATTCAATGCCATAGCCGGGATTTGAACCACGGATCTCCCGGTCTCCGTCCGGTTGCTCTAACCATTGAGCCACCATGGCAACATGCCGACACGACATTAAATTCTCCAGCTGATTCGCATTTTTCCCGGTAAACCACAAGGAGATCTCAAATTGTATTGAGATGTCATACCCCAATGGCGACTTACAAACATTGTAAGTACTTAAGTCCCGGGCTTTATAGTTGCAACCACTATTAGGTCAATTAATGGAATTAATTGTTCTTTCACACAAGCCGTGTGAAGGCTGGAGAATTTAATGTCGTGTCGGCATGTTGCCATGGTGGCTCAATGGTTAGAGCAACCGGACGGAGACCGGGAGATCCGTGGTTCAAATCCCGGCTATGGCATTGAATTTTTCAGTCATCTGATTCTACCTTTCCAACCCTGTCCAACACACGGCTTGTGTGAAAGAACAATTAATTCCATTAAGTTTAATATTCCCCAAAATGCAAACCGAAGATTTTCAAGAATACTCCCTTACCCCAAATGGCTCTTTCCATAGGAAAACATTTCACATTTTTCTCAAAAATCGTTCTAGGGATTTATGAAATGCAACATATTTAGGATATTTATATAGCCAATAAAATGTTTATCTTGATTTTTGTGGGAATGTTCCGTGGAGTGCTCTTCATTCGGAAAGAATTTCGTATACGTGGTAAAACATAAGGGACGGACGAAAATATATCTTGGGTCTCTTTAAAACACACATAAATAAACATAAGAATAACATTTTTGTTGCATAAGGCGTTGTAGGAAGCTATACAAAACTAAACGACAGTGGCTAGAGAAAGTCATTTGAGTGTGACACGTCAGATTTTTTAGTTTGTGGACATAACCGGTTTTTGAGAGTATTGTTTGAATCATACAGCGTAATTTAAATTCCAGCCATGAAGTTCCCGTTCAAGGAACAAACGGCAAATGCCTCTTTCTGCAGTACATACTCTCCTGGATCTGTATTGCACCAAACATCTACAATGGAACAATCAAGTCTGATGCAATTCAGATTTTGTAAAATGTGGCTTTCGAGTCAGGATCTGTCTGGGACTTCAGAGATACCGAACTAAGTGACTAAAGAAAGAAGGAATGCTCAACAACTGCTTTTTGTGCTGCGACTCGGGTGCACAATCCCCGTATTTATTGTGTAAATAGTGAAACTAAAAACTTATTCATGTGCCACAAGCGTAGATCATTCAGAGGATAGACCAAGCTCCCGCAGATATCTGTCATTAAAACATAGGTATTAATAATTTGGTGAGAAGTCGGTCTCCTCACGAAAATTCATTTCATGACTATATAAACTGTAAAATGTGGTATCATGTTGGGCGCTGATAAAATAGTAACAACCGGATCTTACATCCAGGCGATGGGGTAGCGCAATGGTTTCGTTTCCGTCTGGGGTTCGATTCTCGGCTCTAGGGTGGCGATTTTAAGTCAGTCCTATCCACGCTTTCACCTCTGACTTCCTCATGTGAAGTATCCCCACGGCCCAACTTGATTCGGAGTCCACAGTAAAAGCAATTGGTCCTCTCGTTCCACCGCCATCCTTATCACCCTATCACCCAACGGATTCCGCCCCCTGGGTGCCTCCTCCTCAGAAATGGTGGAATGAGGTATCCTCCGAAGGTCGTAAGCCATAGGGGGAGCGTTAGAAACGGCATTTTATATCCACAGAAATGAAATTGATAGAGTAGTGGGATATATATTTAATATCTAAAAGAAATTAAGTAATAAAACGAATTGAGGGTTGACAGTTTAAATGAAATCGTAGGAGGCTACAGACCACAGATACGCGCAGAATTCCCCAACAGTGCCGGTCTAGAAGAGCTCCCCAGAGAGAGCGATCAACGACCCATCAACCAAGCAGCCCTCTTTCCTTTGAGCAAACATCCGGCACAGCCATACGCACGCAACCTATGAGCATACCTGAAACTGGGAAGGAAATGGAATGAAAGGGAAATTATGAAAAGGAAATCGTGGTAGATGAGAAACCACCCCAGCATTCGACTATCGGCCAGGAAAATGTGCGAAAAACCAAAGTTCAGAGTGAGCGGTCGACGGAAATGGAACCTGGGACCTCCCGAATGCGAGCCTCACACGTTCCTGGAGCCACCTCGCTTGGCTACTATTACTTTATTATAATATAAGCTACAGCGCGCGAACAAGAACAAAATACCTTAAACAAAGATTATACATATATGGGGTTGAAATATAAACATTTCAATTTAAAAATTTTACTAATTGTTTATCTCCAGAAATAAGTGTAACCGATCCTGACAAAAATTAAATCTTGGGAATAGCTGACATGTGAATCACAAAGGCTTATTTTCGCTTCCCTACTCCTGGAACTCAGATTTAGTAACAGCAAAATACGCAACTGGCACAGTTGACAGATTTTACTGTCTCCTGCTTTTACCACGTGTCGCTTTATTGCATTTTCCGAATCAATTGCATATAATCCAGAGTGATGCAGAACGGTGAGAACAACCACAAAAACATGGTTGGAACAAGTCGATGGGCACAAATGATCAAATGCTTAATCTTAAGACATATCAGCGTTGTACAGGTGCTTGTTCAGCTCCCGCTCGTTCTATTCTGAAAGAAAGTACACAGACAGACAGATAAGGTATCTTAATTCGTTTCAAATTATTGAAGTTATTGCACAATTATTTAGTGCATGGGTCATTGACCGTTCATGCATATTTAAGATACAAGTATGGTGACAAAAGAAACAGAAAAATAAACCAAACAAAAAAAACAAGAAAAAGGAAAATGGAGATAAATTGCCTTTGACTAACTGAACAAATGTGACCTAGCTTTGCGCACTTTAGCCAAGAAATTGCCCATGTTTTTCCAGTTCCTCTGGTCAATGAATAGATCCCAACATGCCAATCTCCTCCTAGCAGGACAAGAATTTTTCCTTCAGTTTCATTGTTCGCTGGTTCTCCCACTGTGCACATTCCGCTAAAATATTTACCCAGTCCTCATCAAAATCACAGAATTTGCAGATTCTCCTGCCAGAATCCTGAGTCATTTTCGGGCCCCCAGTCTAAACCATGCCATTCCTGATCTTTCCTTTCTTCCTAAGTATATATGCCTCTTTACCCCATTCAATTTTATTTTATTTGCTGGACTTAGAGAAGGTTTAATTTTACAACCAGATTCTATTTCCTGTTGGTTCATGTCTCTTAGTCTTCTTTTGACACCTTTCCATATATTTTTGTCATTTGCTTCAGCTCTTTGCCATACTGACCCCATTCCTATTCTTCCCAAACCCCTTTCCAAATCAGCTGCCCAAAACTTAGGAGACAGGTTTTCTCGCTGTTATTTATAACATTTGGACCGTAGTGTGGAATTATCTCCCTGCATCAGCCTCAGCCGGTACTTTACTGCTCTTAGTTTACAGTGTATTGTGTCTTCATGACATCCCACCTTCCTCAATACCCCCAAATTTGATGCGCCTTGTGAAACTCCAGGAACTCTTTTCCAAAATGCTACCTGCGTTTTATTTTGCAGTCGACTCCTCGTTGCTGGTAGCCTAACTCGCAGTAGGTTCGCATGTTGATATATTAATATCTGAATTAATATATTATCCCTGATGATTACCCTTGTGGTTTAGTTGTTACTATTAAATTGTCAATGATGCTATGTTTACTTCTTGCCACGGCTGCTGTTGTATAGGTTTATGGTAGAGCATGTATAACTTATCAGGTTCTAGTAGGGGAAGGAAAGTATATAGTAACAACATTAACACATGATTAAGTGGAGGAACACAATGCTTTAATTACACACGCATTAAGACGTTACACTGTTACTTTAGTAATAACCGAGTTTGTTGGAGCTGTAGAAGATTCCTTAGCTAGGTCGCTTAGCAATCAACGTATTATTTTTAAAAGTGCTCCATTAATATACGTGCTCGTATCACACGGGCCTATATTATGCCTCACTTCCCTTGTAATAACTCGCACTTTCAAATTGATATAATTTTAACGTTCCCACTACATTATGCGAGGTAATTAGTAACTCCGGCTTCGCAAAGCTTACATCTATGGTGTGTACATCATCGCACTTTACGCCCAACTGACTTAGGCTTGGGGTCGCTACCTCTAACTTTCCTGAACTTAACCATTTAAACACACTCTTCTTAAAATCTTATTGGCTGCGTTCCTTCAGCTTGCAACATTCTCGAAAACCTAACAGGCTATCATTTGCTGTTTTCAAAAATGTGACCTCCCTTCAAAAACATACGTTGAGCCATCTTGTCACTTTCTCCTACACAATGACTCAAGGTCTGCTATTGTGTCAAACCCCTACAAGTCTGTTCACCTGCACCCTAATTCTAACAGAATGTTGTTCGTCTGCTTTATACAAGTGTCCTGCAGCTCCAACTAAACTCTTACACATATAAAACTTATACCTAATATCTAATTGCACAACAAGTATTTTGCCGAGCGGGATGGCTCAGCCGGTAAAGTCTGTGGCCCGCATTAGGGAGGTCCCGGGTTCAAGTCTCGTGGGCTGGCCAATTTTTTCGTGGTTTTCCTCAGTCGCCAAGGTAAATACGGGTTGAATATTTAATACCACAACCCAAAGTTCCATCTTAGGTCTAAAACAACAATAAAATGAAAAATAAGTGGTAATAGTGAATGCTATACCATCTATCTACAGACCATGTAAGCAGTTAGACTGGACGGCCTCCTAATGCCATCTGCAGGGCATGAAGCAGGGGTTACGGGGATGAGACCTTGAAGGCTGACTGTCCGCCTTTCTGTGTGAGGGCGGTGGTTAGACTGGACGGCACCCTAATGCTATCTGCACAGCATGAAGCAGGGGTTACAGGGATGAGAACTAGAAGGCTAACTGTCCATCACATATCGTTCTAAGAGATATCCACCAATAGATTCGTCGCGATATGACCAAGGAGTTAAAGCGACGTAAAATAAAATAGAATAAAAAGAAACAAGTATTTTGCTTATTACCATTTTTTATACATTATTATTGATATGTAAGACCATAGTTACTGTCTCAATTTACATGCTGTGCTCTTTCCCATTCCCAAATTTCACTTCCGTTGAACAGAAAAATAGGTTTATACAACTTGTCTAATGTATCTACTGGCATATGAGGTACACGCGTGAACGTACGTAATATTCATTTAACTGCCTCGTGCTTTATAGCTAGCGACTGATAGAGGTTTGCTCCATTTTCTTCTCATATTAAACATTACTCCTAAATAGGAGAAATGTCTAACATTTTGTATTTGTAGCCCCTTGTAATGCAATTTTTCATCCCTGCCATACATTTAGTCAGTTTGATAGCCTTTGTTTTCGTTTTATTAATGTTTGCCACCAAACCTCATTGTTTACAGTATTTTTGCAACCTATTAATACCTTTCTGTAAGCCTTCTATCGTCACTGACAAAATTGTCATGTCATCCGCGTATAAAAGTACAGAAATACAGACGTTGTGTACTTTTGGGCCATTCATTTCCTGTGCTGTTAACACGTCTGCTATATCGTCTATGAATAAATAGAATAACAGAGGCGATAAAATACATCCTTGATGAACTCCTGTACTGGCCAATTTGGATTCAGCTATTATATTTTGGTCTATTTTGGTGCTGAAATTTACATTGTAAATTTGCATCAGAGCTTTCGTCATTTTACTAGTTAGTTTTTTGTGGTGAAGTTTCGCCCAAAGGGTATCCCTCTGCACGCTATTAAAGACCATTTTGAAATCAACAAAAGCCCAATAAAGCTTCCTCCTCTTTTTATTATTCAAATTTGAATCAATTGGTGTTTTTAATACGAAAATATTGTCTGCAGTAGAGAACCCTTCCCTGAAAACCGCCTGAAATTTAGAAACTATATCGAACTCTTTCACCCAATCCCTTAACCGGTCATGCACAATTTTGCAATATACCTTATCCAGTATAGATAACAGTGCAATTCCTCTATAACTTTCTGGTTGATGAGGGTACCCTTGTCCTTGAGTATTGGCCAAATAATTGCTGTTGTCCAAGCTTCAGGATACTTCTTGTCTTTAAATAATTTATTAAAGAACACCCGCAAGAGGTCTAACGTTTCAGGAACTTCTATGGTGCATTTAACAAATTCGCTTGGAATTGCTTCTATTCCCGGTGCCCAGGCGATTTCACCGTCAGTTATTCCCCATCTAGAATTGGTACTGTGGGTTTTAAGCGCAGGTCCCTCCCACTCTCCCCCAGCTTCTTCAGCGTACACACTATTAAAACACGCTGGCCATGTTCCTGGTTTCATATTTACGTTTTTACGTCTTCTTAACTACCTTCCACATGTATATCGGATCTCTCCGTTCTGTGGCTATTCTTATATCCGTCGCCATTTTGTTTTGCCATTCCGCCTTTACACTTACTAATGTATCTTTATACTGATTTCTAATTTGGGTATACGAAAGGCACTTTTCCTCAGTACCCTCTCTTCTATGCACCTTGAGTGCTATTTCAGCTTTTTTCTTCGCTTCTTTACATTTGCCGTTGTACCAGTCTGAAACATTCGAGATTCCGTTGTTATTTTGAATTCTCATGTCCTCACTTCAGTTTTACATGTCCGATCACGCAAAACGTCAAGAAATTCCTCGCTTCTCTCTGGGTTCCATCCATATCTCAAAATAGATGACAAAGCAATTTTATCATTAGTTTCCCCTACGTTGTTTTAGCATCTATTTAAAGTGAGTAAGATAGGTGAGTGGTGTGATTCGACTCTATTTATAATTTGGAAATCATTTATTAATGGTATTAATTCCTGTGAACAAGTTACATAATCTGGGACACTTCCTCCATTACTTTGATAAAAGTTAATTCTCCTACCGTATCTGACCAATGCTTCCGTTTAGGATTTCTAATTTAAACGCATCACAAAAGGCTAGTAATTCTTTTCCATCTAAGTCTGCTTCCCCCTTTCTACACTAATATTTTTGCTTCCAATTCTGGCATTAAAGTCTCCCATTATGAATAAGTCCGCTTTTGGGCGTATTTCCTGAATTTCTACAATTATGTCGGTCAAATCGATAAATAAGTTAGGGTTGGTATATTGGGATGCTGCTGGCTGTCGATATACTATAATAATACACAATGCAATTTTATTTAATTTACAATATACACATAATGTTCCAAATATGTTAATGTTTATCTGATGAAAACTCATATCATGCTGGTCCTTAGAGTACAAGGAAACACCCCCCCCCAGATATCTGTCTCTCTGGCCCCTGGTTTCACTGTCCGTGAATACACCAATAAAGCCACTAATGTTTACATTTTCCTCCGCTTTAAACCATGTCTCTGCGAAGCCCATTATATCTACAATATTTACAAAGTCAATGAATCTAACATTTGCCAATTTCTTCTTTAGATCTTCAATATTCCAAAGGCCGATTGTCACATGGACGACTACTTCCTAGTTCTTTCTCATACCTGCCCTGGTGTTCATTCATTCATTATCTGTTTACCCTCCTCTCATGTAGGACTTACACCCCCCAGGACTTACAGGCGGGTGCCTGGGGTCAGAGGCCCGTCGAGGAGCAGACACTCATGGATCAGACAGAACATCCAGGATGGGTGATCAGCCCGATGCCTGGTATGGGATGAAGGAAGTAGATGAAACGAAATGTGGGTGAAATGGATGAAAGGAAAGGTGATGTTGGAGCAGTTGGTGGAATGAATGGCGGGGGAAACCGGAGAACCCGGAGAAAACCCGCCCAGACGCCGCTTTGTCCACCTTCCCTGCTGGTAAGTCTCTCACCCCCGTCGCCTGGTCATTCCTCTGGATCCAGTTGCTGATGGTCGCTTGGAAGCCTTTTTTGAGACGCTCCGCCTGCTCCCTCTGCGGTATTTGTCTCATCATGTTGGGGAGCGTTCCATTTAGGGTCCGTACCACCTCCTCCACTTGTTCTTTCCTGTCGATGGTTCTGCTCGCTGTTCAGGGTTGTCCCGACCGCACAACTCCAATTCCTCCAGGACATGTCTCGACTACACTTTGTCATTAATTATAAGTTTATCAAACTATAGGACAGCATGGCAACCCTACCTCCTTGCTTCGGCCAAGTGGCACTTTAGTAAGCTTCTTTCTTGCCTCATTCTGACACTGAAGTCCTCAGCGATGTGTACTCCAGATCTCTTGAGATATCTACTTTACCTTATAATAGGTCAACTTACACACGATGGGACGATTTGTGCCTCCCCATCTCCCCATCCTGTGTGCTCGCTCAATATCCATTGGTGACAGATTAATTCCAAGCTGCACTAATTAGCACTTCGGTATCTCCCCAAGTCCTGGTGCACTCCATACACAACAATGTTGTTTCTTCTACTTTGGTTCTCTAAATAGTCTTTCTTTTGCTCCAGTAAGCTAAGTCTGTCCGTTGCAGCACTTATTCCTGCATTCACACTTAAAACTTCGTCCTTCCCGCAGCACCTGCAAAAATCTTCCTTCACTTCTGCCAGCTTTAGGATCATTTCCTTCACTGCCCCCATTGCTGATAACGTTTTTTTCTTCTTTCTTTATTTCTTGCTTCCTTTCTTTCCACACCCCGTTCCGCACTGAGCAAAACACGTCCACTCTCCACCACATTTCGACCCAGACCAAAGAAAGTATAAACCTTTGCGGCGATGCCATGGGCAACTGAGCCTGATACAAAGTGACAGGCACTAATTTCATACATTTATGTGATCCGGAAGTCACTCCTACTCTTGACAACTATTCCTGTCAGCTTGTCGCGTTATTTATGAGATCCGGAAGTCAGTTCTACTCTTGAAAATTATTGTTACCAGTTTATCGCGTACATTTATGAGATCCGGAAGGCAGTTCTACACTTCACATCTATTATTGTCAGCTTATCGCTTCTCATGGCAACCCTTGTTGTCAGTTTCTCGCGTACACTTATGAGATCCGGAAGTCAGTTCTAGTCTTGACTACTATTGTTGTCAGGTTATCCCGTACATTTATGAGATCCAGAAGTCATTGACACTATTATTATTAGCTTATAGCGTACATTTACAGGATCCAGAAGTCTTTAACAACTATTATTGTCAGCTTACCGCGAGCATTTACGGGATCAAGAAGTCCTTGACAACTATTATTGATAGCTAATGAGGTACATTTACGAGATACAGAAGTCATTGATAACCATTATTGTCAGCTTATCGCGTACATTTATAAAATCCAGATGTCTCTGGCAACAATTATTGTCAGCTTATCGTGTAGATCTATGCGATCCAGAAGTCATTGACAACTATTATTGTCAGTTTTTTGTGTACACTTATGAGATCAGAAGACATTGACAACACTTATTGACAGCTTATTGCGTGCAATTTTGAGATCCAGATCTCATTGACAACTATTGTAGTCAGCTTATGGCGTACATTTATGAGACCCAGAAGTCAATTCTACTCATGACAACTATTATTGTCAACTCTTCACGCACATTTATGAGATTAAGAAGTCAATTTCGCTCATTACAAATACTATTGTCAAATCTTCACGCACGTTTATTAGATCAACAAGGCAATGCTACTCATGACAACTTTTATTGTCATCTCTTCGAGCATATTTATGCAATCTTGAAGTCAACTCTATTCATGACAGTAGGTATATATAGAGAGAGCGAGGCCACTTTTTTGCGTTTATATGGGAAAGGATAGGGGAAACGAGGCTAGATGCGACGGTTCAAGGAGGAAAATGCGTTTATATGGGCGAGATAGGGAATACGAGGACTGACGCTAGGCTAGACAGTGGTAGGAGGGGGAGTGTGCTTTATATGAGAGCGGTAGGGCATACGAGGAGAGGTGCTAGTCTAGACAGAGGCTGAGTAAAGTATGGTTTATATGAGCGGTATAGGAAAACGATGAGAGGTGTTAGACTAGACAGGGCTTGAAACGTAGTGCATGGTTTATATGAGAGATATAGGAAAACGAGGAAAGGTGTTAGGCTGGACAGAGGTCGAGGAGTAGAGTATGGTTTATATGAGAAGTATAGGAAAACGAGGAGAGGTATTAGGTTAGGAGAATTGAGTATGTGTTTATAAGGAGAGACGAGAAAACGGAGAGAGATCCTATGCTAGGATAGACAGGTGTTAAAGTTAGGTTAGATAGGAAACCAAGGAGTGATACTCAGCTAGAGGGGGGAGGCAGGAGGGAATGCTCTTTATGAGAGGTAGGGGATCAGGGGAGTGGTGTTAGGCTAGACAGAGGTTGAGAGTAGAGTATGCATTTATATGTATGGGAAGTATAGAAAAACGCGGAGAGGTGTTAGGCTAGACAGAGGTCGAGGAGTAGAGTATGGTTTATATGAGAGGTACAGGGAAACGAGGAGAGGAGTTAGGCTAGGCAGAAGTCGAGGAGTAGAGTATGGTTTATATGAGAGGTATAGGAACAGGAGGAGAGGTGTTAGGCTAGACAGATACTAAAGGAGTAGCAATATGGACTTATATACAGGAGAGATAGGGAATAGGAGGTGCTAGACTTGAAAGCGACTTTAGACGTGAACTTAGTGGAAAACTGTTTGATGTCAATGTTAGACCGCTAATTCTAGACATGCCCATCACGTAACCTATTCAGGGAAAAGGTGAGTTGTTCAGGGGAAAAAGGTGACTGCTCAGGGAAAAAGGTAACCCACAAAGGGAAAAAGTCGACCAGTAAAGGGAAAAACGTGACCAGCAAAGGGAAAAAGGTGAGCAACAAAGGGAAAAAGGTGACCACCAAAGGGAAAACGGTGAGCCATAAAGGGAAAAAGGTGACTGCTCAGGGAAAAAGGCGACATGCAACGCGAAAAATGTCATCAGCAAAGGGAAAAAGGTGAGCAACAAAGGGAAAGAGGTGACCACCAAAGGGAAAAAGGTGAGCCATAAAGGGAAAAAGGTGACCTGCAACGGGAAAAGCTAACCCACTAACACTAACAGGTAAGTAATTCAGCTATTATTGCAAGAGGTTGACTGGATCATAGCAGTGTATGATTTCACAGGTAATTCAGCTAGTATCGTATGTATTTAGGCTAATTCATCTAGTATCACAGGATAGATTCCAGAGGCTAACTGTATCATGGCTCTGCATGATTTCACAGGTAATTCAGCTAGTATCGTAGGTATTTAGGCTAATTCAGCTAGTATCACAAGAGAATAGATTCTAGGGTAGGGTATAGCATAGTTTCATATTTCACAGTTAATTCAGAGGGTATCGTAGGTATTTAGGATAATTCAAGTAACATAGGTGTTTAGAGTAATTAAGCAAGCATTACAGGAGGGTAGGTTACAGAAGTTGGTTATAACCTAGCTTCGTATTTCACAGATAGTTCAGGTAATATCGTAAGTATTTGAGGTAATCGACATAGCTTCACAGATATTATTGATAAATTCGGTCAGAGATTTGTATCACAGCTATTTAAGGTAAATGCAGGTGATTCAGGTTGTATCAATGGTATTTGAGTCATTTTAACAGGTAATTCAGATAGTATCACGGGTGATCGTGCTAATTTAGAGCAGGAATTCGTATCAGAGCTAGTTAAGGTAATTTCACATGATTCGGGTAGTATCACAGGTATTTAAATCATTTTCACAGCCAATTCAGCTAGTATCTTGAGCATTTAAGCTAATTCAGCTAGTATCACAGGAGGCTAGATTCCAGAGGCTAACTGCATCACAGCTATGCATGATTTCACAGCTAATTCAGCTAGTATCGTGAGCATTTAAGCTAATTCAGCTAGTATCACAGGAGGCTAGATTCCAGAGGCTAACTGCATCATAGCTATGCATGATTTCACAGCTAATTCAGCTAGTATCGTAGGTATTTAGGCTAATTCAGGTAGTATCACAGGAGGCTAGATTCCAGGGTTGGGTATAGCATAGTTTCATATTTCAAGGTAATTCAGAGGGTATCGTAGGTATTTAGGATAATTCAAGTAACTTAGTGCTTAGAGTAATTAAGCAAGCATTACAGGAGGGTAGGTTCCAGGGGTTGGTTATAGCCTAGTTTCGTATTTTACAGATAGTTCAGGTAATATCATAAGTATTTGGATAATCAGCATAGTTTCACAGATGCTCGTAATAATTTCTATCAGAGATTTGTATCACGGCTATTTAAGGTAAATGCAGCTGATTCAGGTTGTATCAATGGTATTTGAGTCATTTTAATAGGTAATTCTGATAGTATCACAGGTGCTCGTACTAATTTAGAGCAGGAATTCGTATCTGAGCTATTTAATGTAATTTCACACGATTCGGGTAGTATCACAGGTATTTAAGTCATTTTAACAGGCAATTCAACTAGTATCACAGGTACTCATGGTAATATAGAGAGTAATTCGATTATAAAACTTTTCTCATCCAGCGTTACAACAATTTATATACTTTTTTCTAAATCTTACAAATTTTTATATGTTAAACAGTTATTGTACGATGCAGAGAGGGATAAACTGCATATTGGTTCACAAATTGAAAAGCTTTACGTCAACATACCTTTATTTTAGTTCGTTATAGATGTCTCTCCCCTTTTATCTAGGCTTGAGACTAGCACTAGGATTGCTCCTAATGGCAGGGTTACCACCTTCCCTTCCATCTTCTTCTTTCTTCATCAGGCGTCAGCTATCTGCATACACAGCACACAGATACCTTCTTTTTTAAGATTGTAGAATCACGAGAAATTCTTTATCTTTAACTTACATTCTTTTAAGCACTGTTTGTAATGGCGTAATGTCCATACGCATATGTCGTTATCCCATCCTCAGCAATAATTCTTTTATCATCAAACGGAGTCAATGCAATTTTATTCACTTGTACTGTAGCAAGGGCATGCTTTCGTGATAGGATCAGATTCATAGGTGTTCTGATGATTTCACTGGTTTTAAGACAGTCTGTATAGCTGTCAAACGAAATGTACTGCTTAATAGCGCTACGTTTTATACCTTTAATCTTTTTTATCATTGACCCTTGAATATCTAAGGCATACATCTTAGGACGTAGTCCAACAAAGCGTAGGATGATTTTGCTATTAGCCTCATCTTTAAATTTTCCCAATACCTTCTTGTTCTGAGTAGAGTAACATATATGGTTGGCAGGGTAATCAGCTGTATCGAGATGCTCAAGAAAACGTAGCTTGTCCTGGTACACATCTTCAGTTGTTACACGATGAATGAACGAATCAGTGTCCATATACATAAGCTTCAGGTTTTCAGCTCCATAATAAGGCAACAAAACGTCGTAATGATAGTTATACATTAATGTCTTGGAGATGTCCAACACACTCATACCAATGTATATAGGCTTGTTGAATACAATCTGACGAGAGGCCATATGTACAGCAGCTAGATTATCAGCATATATCGTCCTGTCGATAAACGTAGGCTTGGCGATCAGCTTCTCTAGAGTTTTTTCATTGGTCACCAGTCGTATATCCATACGATTACGCAGGTTCTCCATAGTTTTTCCAAACATAGCGTTGTTAAAGAGTTTGTAGAGATCCTTCTCGAAATCATTCGCAGCTTGTTGTCGTAGCCTGTTGTTAAATTCCACATAAGGTTTCAACCACTGAGTCTGTCGGAATTGTAGCACACGATGGATTTTTGTTAGTCGTAGTCCATGACTAAGAGCTTGCTTCAAAGCCATGTAATGCACTACATACTTCTTTCGAGGTCCAAGATGAGGTATCAGTTTCTTTGTAGATGATTCCAATGGTTTCATACACTCTGGCAGGAAAGGTAGATCGTTGTGTAGATCGTGAAGTTCTGCAGGATACTCGATGTCGACTTCTAATATGTAGCCGTAAGGATCATCTTCTTGTAGTGTTTCTAAGTTGATTTCTTCAGGTGACACCCACTGAAATCCACCAAAAGGAAGGGCGTGACACATTGCCCACCCATATTGGTTATTTGCGTCCTCGTATGTGATAAATTGGGTTGGTCTCGTCGGATCAAACTTCTCCATATAAGTGTTATTAGCCTCAGCATACCGATGAGAAACTTGGCATAAACCTCCTCTTATACCTGATTCCACCATGAGTAATTGATCATAATCTTGTAACAGCTCTAACTTAATTCCAGTATACAGTAACATAGCGTCCCATGTTAGACCTGGAGAGGTAAAATAATGGGCGGGATCGACTTTGTGTGTTTTAAGGGTTTGCTCTCTGAACGTCTCAAAGACGTCAGCTAGAAGAAGTACATCCGAAGTTAAGTAGAGATCGCTGTACTCTCCCAGGTTTCTCACATTAAACAGCTCCCATACATTTCTAGCATGATCGTAGTCAGCATCAGTAATTTCTTCTTCATTTAATCTATTGTAGAAGGAGTCCTTAGGAGGCAAGCAGGTCTCGTTCAGGGCATCCCATGACGTAACAAAATCATATGGAAATACACCCTTACGGGTCATCAACTTCAATTTGTCTTCTCCAAAGTACTTTAGCGTTTCAGGATACGAGGTTAGATTTTTTACCAACTTATCCAAGCTTGTACTGAGGAATCGGAAGCTATCCACAAATCGAAGCTTTATATCTCCTACATACTTGGTGAATGAGATATAGCTTTCTTCAGAGTTAGGAATTACCTCCACACGTTCACTTGTACAACCCAGCTCCTTAACAATGAAATGAGAGTCATATCCGCTAAGGTTATGCATGAAGACTGGTATATATTTAGGTGTTTTGCAGGCTAAATTACATTCATTATGAAGACTTCCACGATATTCACCGCTGATGTGATCATGGTCGCGTACTTTATAGTTCTCTTCTGTAAAGGGTTTTCTACACAAGTAGCATGTCGTAGAAGACTCGAAATCCTTTTGCTGTTGATCCGTAAGTTTCAGAGGCTTAGCAGATTTGTATATATTACCAATCATTTCTGCAAGAGATGTAAGGTACAGCATAAACTTCTGAGCAGCATCAGCACCACGATACACATAGGGCTGCTTAGGAAGACCAGTTTCGAGATGTTCAACACCAGATGTAGGCTTCACGTAAACACAGAAGCTCATTGGTGTGTGCTCTTGATAAGGGGTTGTATAGGAAGTTTCAGGATTGGGTATACACGTATGGCATGGAGTGAGAATACTCTCAAAATCTGCATAGATGACATAAGGTACTTTCAGCATCCTCTCAACATTTTTAAACTGTACAATTGCTTTCTCCTTGGTAGGCATAACTACCCTCGCAACACCATGTTGAATACAGACGGCTGCATGTTCTTGCAGCTTTTCCTGTCCACTTCGTCCGCTCTGGTCATCAAAATGTGTAAAGCAGCGCTTACAAGTATAAACCCGTCCATTATGGTTAGTTTTCTGACGTCGAACGAGCTTCTCAAAATTCTTTATATACACGTAGTGATGTTTTCCGCTGCTGTCATTCAATAGTAGCAGGTCGCGATGTTCAGGTAGTTCAATGTCAGCAACCTTTATTGGATACACTTCATGCTTCTCATCCAGCCCGAAAACGTTAATGGATATCTTGTTAAGCTTCTCAAATTTAGGTATTTGAGAAAGTGGAGTAGGGTAAGAAACACAGCTGAAGTCATACTTATCTTGAAGTTGTTTGTATTTGCTGACGCGTTGAGGCTTGATGCTCACGAATTTGGCCAGTATAGAGTACATGAAACATTTCTCGTCGATAAAGTTCTGGATGTTTATACACGCTTCTTTAGCTCCGACAGATGGTGGTAATGGTATGTAGCTACTTCCTCGCAACGGATTGTACTTATTGATACGAAGTCGAAGTCCTTCCACAGCAAGCAAAGCCCAGCTGCTACCCTTAAGCTGAGACTCCTCCATTTCAGTCACCAATTTCTTGAATTTCACTTCCATCGCTGACTCCAGATCAGTTTCTAGAAACACAGCTTGATTCCGTGTTTTAAATGTTTTGTCACAGGTTTCTCCAATACTGTTAACAAATCGACACTCAGCCAGCAGATTAATTTTAACACTCTTATGAATGCTAAGCTCTTTATGCACAGCCTGGATTATACGTTGTTTTGCCTCTTGCAGATACATATTTAGGTCCTTAGCTGATTCGCATCGTATAAAATACGATTTCAATCGTCCTTCGAATGAAGTTTCGTATTCTTTCATATCGCAGTCCTCCACTGTTGACAGCAACTGATGTTTAGTTGGCTCCAATCTTCTTTTCTTCTGAGGGCTGCTTATTTCACATATATCTTCGTGTCGCTGTCCCTTATAACAATCTTTGAAGGTTACATTACAATGTTTACATTTGAAGAGCTTCTTGCAGCTCATCTCGTGTCTTCTCTTGTCATAACCTCGGAGGAACTTCTTCCCACATTTTCCGCATGCATATCCAGTAGCGCTTGGAATAATATCCTTATACGCTGAGTTATTCATCTTTATTCTTGATGTAATAACGTATTAATCACTGATCAATGAAATGTAGACCTCTTCACCTTGACACCACTTTAGAAAGCTGATTATTCTTGGAGAGAACACGATGTTAACACCTCAAGACTAATTAGCACAATGAAGTCCAATGCCCTAGATCACCATATTTATAGAGGGAGCACGAACCTTTTTAGATCAATCATAAACTCGCTCCATAACCACCTGTATATGATCGCTCAACGTGTACTAACCCCCCAGCCATATAACCTCAAGTCTAGAGACAGGATGTTTATGACGTCACACCCAGAGACAGGATGTCTGGCAGCATCAAACACGTTTAAACTCGTCTCATAACTACCTGCTTATGCTGTCACACCAGCAAGAGAAGTATTCCCACACGCTCATTCAGACATATATTTCAAATTCAAGCCCACCACCACCATCACCACCTATTGTACCAAGGTTAATTCAAGCTGTATTATCACAATACTTAAAAGTAAAAGCTTAAAAGGAAACCTAGAAGATTTTCCCCCTTATTTACTTAATTATTTCATGTTTTTATTCCCTTTTCAATTCTTCCTTTCCATCTTCTCACAGAAAGACCATTACATTTCACTACAATCACGAGAAAAGCAATTTTTCCAGAGTTACACAGATTCTAAGCTTCTAAATCGAACCCGGTAATACTTTAATAAATGTATTTTAGCTCCCCAATATCAGCATCTACCATTTAATCTTTACTCGAACCTGATATGATCCATAAGCTTGAAGATATATGAAATCACCCTTCAGGATTCGATCTAAGTACTTTAAAGTAATTTTTGTCACGATAACGATATTTAAGGACTAGATACTCTGTTTACGTTTACCTCGACATGTCTATCTAAATTAAATTACGAGTTATTAAATGTTTGCAAGTAAATTTCATTGAATCGGTATTCGAACCCAGAACACCAGGAACAAACTAATTTATAATATTAGTCTGACATGTTAAACAAAGTTGTATGCAGTTACATCATCGATCTAGGTGATATATTCTAGTGTACAGAGGAAAATTAAGGAAGTCATTAAAAGATGGGGAATCGAACCAAGCACAACTGATTGACAATTATATACAGCATTAATCACCCATCATAGAAGCTATCAATCATGCTTTGCTGCACTCCTCTACCTCACTTAGTTCCGAGATAATGAAAATTTAAAAATTAAGGATCGAACCCAGGACGTCAGGTATCTAATTACACATTTACAAGATACTACATAATAACATAAACGCAATAAAGTTTATTTGGCGTCTTTATCTTAATTGGTTTAGGAGTTATTAAATTTATAAGTAAATTCCATCGAATCAGTATTCGAACCCAGAACACCAAGAACAAAATAATTTATAATATGAGTTTGGTATGCTTAAAGGTGCTGTATGTAGTTACAGCATCAATTTAAGTGATATTTTCTAGAGTATAGAGTAAAATTAAGGAAGTCATTAAAAAATCGGGATTCGAACTAGAGACAACTGATTGGAAATTATATACAGTATTAATTACACATCACAGGAGCTATCAATCATGCTTTGGTCCATTCCTCTAGCTTTCTTAGTTTCCGAGATAATGAAGTTTTTAAAATTAAGGATCGAACCCAGGACACCAGGTACCAAAATATACATTTACAAGAAACTACCTAATGACATTAATGTAATAAAGTTTATTTGGCGTCTTTATCTTAATTAGTCTCTGAGTTATTAGAAGATGAATTTGTATTCACTCCTAGGATTCGAACCCAGGCATCCCGGTCAACTTGGAACAAGGTCCTAATGACGCGGCGCATTTCAAAGAATTGATTAGTTTTTATCCCATTGTTCTATCTCTTTTCATTCAGGAGATATAAGCGATTAAACAGTAGAGATAATATGGGCGGAGCTTGCCGGCATAGATCAAAAGAACTTTATCAGATGTCGGCATCTCTCTGTGCGCTCAAACATACATATTATCTCTACTGTTTAATCGCTTATATCTCCTGAATGAAAAGAGATAGAACAATGGGATAAAAACTAATCAATTCTTTGGAATGCGCCGCGTCATTAGGACCTTGTTCCAAGTTGACCGGGATGCCTGGGTTCGAATCCTAGGAGTGAATACAAATTCATCTTCTAATAACTCAGAGACTAATTAAGATAAAGACGCCAAATAAGCTTTATTACATTAATGTCATTAGGTAGTTTCTTGTAAATGTATATTTTGGTACCTGGTGTCCTGGGTTCGATCCTTAATTTTAAAAACTTCATTATCTCGGAAACTAAGAAAGCTAGAGGAATGGACCAAAGCATGATTGATAGCTCCTGTGATGTGTAATTAATACTGTATATAATTTCCAATCAGTTGTCTCTAGTTCGAATCCCGATTTTTTAATGACTTCCTTAATTTTACTCTATACTCTAGAAAATATCACTTAAATTGATGCTGTAACTACATACAGCACCTTTAAGCATACCAAACTCATATTATAAATTATTTTGTTCTTGGTGTTCTGGGTTCGAATACTGATTCGATGGAATTTACTTATAAATTTAATAACTCCTAAACCAATTAAGATAAAGACGCCAAATAAACTTTATTGCGTTTATGTTATTAGGTAGTATCTTGTAAATGTGTAATTAGATACCTGACGTCCTGGGTTCGATCCTTAATTTTTAAATTTTCATTATCTCGGAACTAAGTGAGGTAGAGGAGTGCAGCAAAGCATGATTGATAGCTTCTATGATGGGTGATTAATGCTGTATATAATTGTCAATCAGTTGTGCTTGGTTCGATTCCCCATCTTTTAATGACTTCCTTAATTTTCCTCTGTACACTAGAATATATCACCTAGATCGATGATGTAACTGCATACAACTTTGTTTAACATGTCAGACTAATATTATAAATTAGTTTGTTCCTTGTGTTCTGGGTTCGAATACCGATTCAATGAAATTTACTTGCAAACATTTAATAACTCGTAATTTAATTTAGATAGACATGTCGAGGTAAACGTAAACAGAGTATCTAGTCCTTAAATATCGTTATCGTGACAAAAATTACTTTAAAGTACTTAGATCGAATCCTGAAGGGTGATTTCATATATCTTCAAGCTTATGGATCATATCAGGTTCGAGTAAAGATTAAATGGTAGATGCTGATATTGGGGAGCTAAAATACATTTATTAAAGTATTACCGGGTTCGATTTAGAAGCTTAGAATCTGTGTAACTCTGGAAAAATTGCTTTTCTCGTGATTGTAGTGAAATGTAATGGTCTTTCTGTGAGAAGATGGAAAGGAAGAATTGAAAAGGGAATAAAAACATGAAATAATTAAGTAAATAAGGGGGAAAATCTTCTAGGTTTCCTTTTAAGCTTTTACTTTTAAGTATTGTGATAATACAGCTTGAATTAACCTTGGTACAATAGGTGGTGATGGTGGTGGTGGGCTTGAATTTGAAATATATGTCTGAATGAGCGTGTGGGAATACTTCTCTTGCTGGTGTGACAGCATAAGCAGGTAGTTATGAGACGAGTTTAAACGTGTTTGATGCTGCCAGACATCCTGTCTCTGGGTGTGACGTCATAAACATCCTGTCTCTAGACTTGAGGTTATATGGCTGGGGGGTTAGTACACGTTGAGCGATCATATACAGGTGGTTATGGAGCGAGTTTATGATTGATCTAAAAAGGTTCGTGCTCCCTCTATAAATATGGTGATCTAGGGCATTGGACTTCATTGTGCTAATTAGTCTTGAGGTGTTAACATCGTGTTCTCTCCAAGAATAATCAGCTTTCTAAAGTGGTGTCAAGGTGAAGAGGTCTACATTTCATTGATCAGTGATTAATACGTTATTACATCAAGAATAAAGATGAATAACTCAGCGTATAAGGATATTATTCCAAGCGCTACTGGATATGCATGCGGAAAATGTGGGAAGAAGTTCCTCCGAGGTTATGACAAGAGAAGACACGAGATGAGCTGCAAGAAGCTCTTCAAATGTAAACATTGTAATGTAACCTTCAAAGATTGTTATAAGGGACAGCGACACGAAGATATATGTGAAATAAGCAGCCCTCAGAAGAAAAGAAGATTGGAGCCAACTAAACATCAGTTGCTGTCAACAGTGGAGGACTGCGATATGAAAGAATACGAAACTTCATTCGAAGGACGATTGAAATCGTATTTTATACGATGCGAATCAGCTAAGGACCTAAATATGTATCTGCAAGAGGCAAAACAACGTATAATCCAGGCTGTGCATAAAGAGCTTAGCATTCATAAGAGTGTTAAAATTAATCTGCTGGCTGAATGTCGATTTGTTAACAGTATTGGAGAAACCTGTGACAAAACATTTAAAACACGGAATCAAGCTGTGTTTCTAGAAACTGATCTGGAGTCAGCGATGGAAGTGAAATTCAAGAAATTGGTGACTGAAATGGAGGAGTCTCAGCTTAAGGGTAGCAGCTGGGCTTTGCTTGCTGTGGAAGGACTTCGACTTCGTATCAATAAGTACAATCCGTTGCGAGGAAGTAGCTACATACCATTACCACCATCTGTCGGAGCTAAAGAAGCGTGTATAAACATCCAGAACTTTATCGACGAGAAATGTTTCATGTACTCTATACTGGCCAAATTCGTGAGCATCAAGCCTCAACGCGTCAGCAAATACAAACAACTTCAAGATAAGTATGACTTCAGCTGTGTTTCTTACCCTACTCCACTTTCTCAAATACCTAAATTTGAGAAGCTTAACAAGATATCCATTAACGTTTTCGGGCTGGATGAGAAGCATGAAGTGTATCCAATAAAGGTTGCTGACATTGAACTACCTGAACATCGCGACCTGCTACTATTGAATGACAGCAGCGGAAAACATCACTACGTGTATATAAAGAATTTTGAGAAGCTCGTTCGACGTCAGAAAACTAACCATAATGGACGGGTTTATACTTGTAAGCGCTGCTTTACACATTTTGATGACCAGAGCGGACGAAGTGGACAGGAAAAGCTGCAAGAACATGCAGCCGTCTGTATTCAACATGGTGTTGCGAGGGTAGTTATGCCTACCAAGGAGAAAGCAATTGTACAGTTTAAAAATGTTGAGAGGATGCTGAAAGTACCTTATGTCATCTATGCAGATTTTGAGAGTATTCTCACTCCATGCCATACGTGTATACCCAATCCTGAAACTTCCTATACAACCCCTTATCAAGAGCACACACCAATGAGCTTCTGTGTTTACGTGAAGCCTACATCTGGTGTTGAACATCTCGAAACTGGTCTTCCTAAGCAGCCCTATGTGTATCGTGGTGCTGATGCTGCTCAGAAGTTTATGCTGTACCTTACATCTCTTGCAGAAATGATTGGTAATATATACAAATCTGCTAAGCCTCTGAAACTTACGGATCAACAGCAAAAGGATTTCGAGTCTTCTACGACATGCTACTTGTGTAGAAAACCCTTTACAGAAGAGAACTATAAAGTACGCGACCATGATCACATCAGCGGTGAATATCGTGGAAGTCTTCATAATGAATGTAATTTAGCCTGCAAAACACCTAAATATATACCAGTCTTCATGCATAACCTTAGCGGATATGACTCTCATTTCATTGTTAAGGAGCTGGGTTGTACAAGTGAACGTGTGGAGGTAATTCCTAACTCTGAAGAAAGCTATATCTCATTCACCAAGTATGTAGGAGATATAAAGCTTCGATTTGTGGATAGCTTCCGATTCCTCAGTACAAGCTTGGATAAGTTGGTAAAAAATCTAACCTCGTATCCTGAAACGCTAAAGTACTTTGGAGAAGACAAATTGAAGTTGATGACCCGTAAGGGTGTATTTCCATATGATTTTGTTACGTCATGGGATGCCCTGAACGAGACCTGCTTGCCTCCTAAGGACTCCTTCTACAATAGATTAAATGAAGAAGAAATTACTGATGCTGACTACGATCATGCTAGAAATGTATGGGAGCTGTTTAATGTGAGAAACCTGGGAGAGTACAGCGATCTCTACTTAACTTCGGATGTACTTCTTCTAGCTGACGTCTTTGAGACGTTCAGAGAGCAAACCCTTAAAACACACAAAGTCGATCCCGCCCATTATTTTACCTCTCCAGGTCTAACATGGGACGCTATGTTACTGTATACTGGAATTAAGTTAGAGCTGTTACAAGATTATGATCAATTACTCATGGTGGAATCAGGTATAAGAGGAGGTTTATGCCAAGTTTCTCATCGGTATGCTGAGGCTAATAACACTTATATGGAGAAGTTTGATCCGACGAGACCAACCCAATTTATCACATACGAGGACGCAAATAACCAATATGGGTGGGCAATGTGTCACGCCCTTCCTTTTGGTGGATTTCAGTGGGTGTCACCTGAAGAAATCAACTTAGAAACACTACAAGAAGATGATCCTTACGGCTACATATTAGAAGTGACATCGAGTATCCTGCAGAACTTCACGATCTACACAACGATCTACCTTTCCTGCCAGAGTGTATGAAACCATTGGAATCATCTACAAAGAAACTGATACCTCATCTTGGACCTCGAAAGAAGTATGTAGTGCATTACATGGCTTTGAAGCAAGCTCTTAGTCATGGACTACGACTAACAAAAATCCATCGTGTGCTACAATTCCGACAGACTCAGTGGTTGAAACCTTATGTGGAATTTAACAACAGGCTACGACAACAAGCTGCGAATGATTTCGAGAAGGATCTCTACAAACTCTTTAACAACGCTATGTTTGGAAAAACTATGGAGAACCTGCGTAATCGTATGGATATACGACTGGTGACCAATGAAAAAACTCTAGAGAAGCTGATCGCCAAGCCTACGTTTATCGACAGGACGATATATGCTGATAATCTAGCTGCTGTACATATGGCCTCTCGTCAGATTGTATTCAACAAGCCTATATACATTGGTATGAGTGTGTTGGACATCTCCAAGACATTAATGTATAACTATCATTACGACGTTTTGTTGCCTTATTATGGAGCTGAAAACCTGAAGCTTATGTATATGGACACTGATTCGTTCATTCATCGTGTAACAACTGAAGATGTGTACCAGGACAAGCTACGTTTTCTTGAGCATCTCGATACAGCTGATTACCCTGCCAACCATATATGTTACTCTACTCAGAACAAGAAGGTATTGGGAAAATTTAAAGATGAGGCTAATAGCAAAATCATCCTACGCTTTGTTGGACTACGTCCTAAGATGTATGCCTTAGATATTCAAGGGTCAATGATAAAAAAGATTAAAGGTATAAAACGTAGCGCTATTAAGCAGTACATTTCGTTTGACAGCTATACAGACTGTCTTAAAACCAGTGAAATCATCAGAACACCTATGAATCTGATCCTATCACGAAAGCATGCCCTTGCTACAGTACAAGTGAATAAAATTGCATTGACTCCGTTTGATGATAAAAGAATTATTGCTGAGGATGGGATAACGACATATGCGTATGGACATTACGCCATTACAAACAGTGCTTAAAAGAATGTAAGTTAAAGATAAAGAATTTCTCGTGATTCTACAATCTTAAAAAAGAAGGTATCTGTGTGCTGTATATGCAGATAGCTGACGCCTGATGAAGAAAGAAGAAGATGGAAGGGAAGGTGGTAACCCTGCCATTAGGAGCAATCCTAGTGCTAGTCTCAAGCCTAGATAAAAGGGGAGAGACATCTATAACGAACTAAAATAAAGGTATGTTGACGTAAAGCTTTTCAATTTGTGAACCAATATGCAGTTTATCCCTCTCTGCATCGTACAATAACTGTTTAACATATAAAAATTTGTAAGATTTAGAAAAAAGTATATAAATTGTTGTAACGCTGGATGAGAAAAGTTTTATAATCGAATTACTCTCTATATTACCATGAGTACCTGTGATACTAGTTGAATTGCCTGTTAAAATGACTTAAATACCTGTGATACTACCCGAATCGTGTGAAATTACATTAAATAGCTCAGATACGAATTCCTGCTCTAAATTAGTACGAGCACCTGTGATACTATCAGAATTACCTATTAAAATGACTCAAATACCATTGATACAACCTGAATCAGCTGCATTTACCTTAAATAGCCGTGATACAAATCTCTGATAGAAATTATTACGAGCATCTGTGAAACTATGCTGATTATCCAAATACTTATGATATTACCTGAACTATCTGTAAAATACGAAACTAGGCTATAACCAACCCCTGGAACCTACCCTCCTGTAATGCTTGCTTAATTACTCTAAGCACTAAGTTACTTGAATTATCCTAAATACCTACGATACCCTCTGAATTACCTTGAAATATGAAACTATGCAATACCCAACCCTGGAATCTAGCCTCCTGTGATACTACCTGAATTAGCCTAAATACCTACGATACTAGCTGAATTAGCTGTGAAATCATGCATAGCTATGATGCAGTTAGCCTCTGGAATCTAGCCTCCTGTGATACTAGCTGAATTAGCCTAAATGCTCACGATACTAGCTGAATTAGCTGTGAAATCATGCATAGCTGTGATGCAGTTAGCCTCTGGAATCTAGCCTCCTGTGATACTAGCTGAATTAGCTTAAATGCTCAAGATACTAGCTGAATTGGCTGTGAAAATGATTTAAATACCTGTGATACTACCCGAATCATGTGAAATTACCTTAACTAGCTCTGATACGAATTCCTGCTCTAAATTAGCACGAGCACCCGTGATACTATCTGAATTACCTGTTAAAATGACTCAAATACCATTGATACAACCTGAATCACCTGCATTTACCTTAAATAGCTGTGATACAAATCTCTGACCGAATTTATCAATAATATCTGTGAAGCTATGTCGATTACCTCAAATACTTACGATATTACCTGAACTATCTGTGAAATACGAAGCTAGGTTATAACCAACTCCTGTAACCTACCCTCCTGTAATGCTTGCTTAATTACTCTAAACACCTATGTTACTTGAATTATCCTAAATACCTACGATACCCTCTGAATTAACTGTGAAATATGAAACTATGCTATACCCTACCCTAGAATCTATTCTCTTGTGATACTAGCTGAATTAGCCTAAATACCTACGATACTAGCTGAATTACCTGTGAAATCATGCAGAGCCATGATACAGTTAGCCTCTGGAATCTATCCTGTGATACTAGATGAATTAGCCTAAATACATACGATACTAGCTGAATTACCTGTGAAATCATACACTGCTATGATCCAGTCAACCTCTTGCAATAATAGCTGAATTACTTACCTGTTAGTGTTAGTGGGTTAGCTTTTCCCGTTGCAGGTCACCTTTTTCCCTTTATGGCTCACCTTTTTCCCTTTGGTGGTCACCTCTTTCCCTTTGTTGCTCACCTTTTTCCCTTTGCTGATGACATTTTTCGCGTTGCATGTCGCCTTTTTCCCTGAGCAGTCACCTTTTTCCCTTTATGGCTCACCGTTTTCCCTTTGGTGGTCACCTTTTTCCCTTTGTTGCTCACCTTTTTCCCTTTGCTGGTCACGTTTTTCCCTTTACTGGTCGACTTTTTCCCTTTGTGGGTTACCTTTTTCCCTGAGCAGTCACCTTTTTCCCCTGAACAACTCACCTTTTCCCTGAATAGGTTACGTGATGGGCATGTCTAGAATTAGCGGTCTAACATTGACATCAAACAGTTTTCCACTAAGTTCACGTCTAAAGTCGCTTTCAAGTCTAGCACCTCCTATTCCCTATCTCTCCTGTATATAAGTCCATATTGCTACTCCTTTAGTATCTGTCTAGCCTAACACCTCTCCTCCTGTTCCTATACCTCTCATATAAACCATACTCTACTCCTCGACTTCTGCCTAGCCTAACTCCTCTCCTCGTTTCCCTGTACCTCTCATATAAACCATACTCTACTCCTCGACCTCTGTCTAGCCTAACACCTCTCCGCGTTTTTCTATACTTCCCATACATATAAATGCATACTCTACTCTCAACCTCTGTCTAGCCTAACACCACTCCCCTGATCCCCTACCTCTCATAAAGAGCATTCCCTCCTGCCTCCCCCCTCTAGCTGAGTATCACTCCTTGGTTTCCTATCTAACCTAACTTTAACACCTGTCTATCCTAGCATAGGATCTCTCTCCGTTTTCTCGTCTCTCCTTATAAACACATACTCAATTCTCCTAACCTAATACCTCTCCTCGTTTTCCTATACTTCTCATATAAACCATACTCTACTCCTCGACCTCTGTCCAGCCTAACACCTTTCCTCGTTTTCCTATATCTCTCATATAAACCATGCACTACGTTTCAAGCCCTGTCTAGTCTAACACCTCTCATCGTTTTCCTATACCGCTCATATAAACCATACTTTACTCAGCCTCTGTCTAGACTAGCACCTCTCCTCGTATGCCCTACCGCTCTCATATAAAGCACACTCCCCCTCCTACCACTGTCTAGCCTAGCGTCAGTCCTCGTATTCCCTATCTCGCCCATATAAACGCATTTTCCTCCTTGAACCGTCGCATCTAGCCTCGTTTCCCCTATCCTTTCCCATATAAACGCAAAAAAGTGGCCTCGCTCTCTCTATATATACCTACTCATGACAACTATTTTTGTGAACTCTTCTCGCACATTTATGAGATCAAGAAGTCAATTCTACTCATGACAACTATTATTGTGAACTCTTCACGCACATTTATGAGATCCAGAAGTCAATTCTACTCATGACAACTTTTATTGTCAACTCTTCGAGCACATTTATGAGATCTTGAAGTCAATTCTACTCATGACAACTTTTATTGTCAACTCTTCACGCACATTTATGAGATCTTGAAGTCAATTCTACTCATGACAACTTTTATTGTCAACTCTTCGAGCACATTTATGAGATCAAGAAGTCAATTCTACTCATGACAACTTTTATTGTCAACTCTTCGAGCACATTTATGAGATCTTGAAGTCAATTCTACTCATCACAACTTTTATTGTCAACTCTTCGAGCACATTTATGAGATCAAGAAGTCAATTCCACTCATGACAACTATTATTGTCAAACCTTTACGCACATTTATGAGATCCAGAAGTCAATTCCACTCATGACAACTATTATTGTCAAACCTTTACGCACATTTATGAGATCCAGAAGTCAATTCCACTCATGACAACTATTATTGTCAAACCTTTACGCACATTTATGAGATCAAGAAGTCAATTCTACTCATGACAACTATTATTGTGAACTCTTCACGCACATTTATGAGATCTTGAAGTCAATTCTACTCATGACAACTTTTATTGTCAACTCTTCGAGCACATTTATGAGATCAAGAAGTCAATTCTACTCATGACAACTTTTATTGTCAACTCTTCGAGCACATTTATGAGATCTTGAAGTCAATTCTACTCATGACAACTTTTATTGTCAACTCTTCGAGCACATTTATGAGATCAAGAAGTCAATTCCACTCATGACAACTATTATTGTCAAACCTTTACGCACATTTATGAGATCCAGAAGTCAATTCTACACGTCACAACTTTTATTGTCAACTTGTAGTAGATTAGAGGACTTAATGTCTTGGAAGGAAATTGCTCCAGTGGCCTTCCTAGACATGGAGGTTGCTTTTGATATAGCCCCTGTGAATCTATGGTTTTGACTGCACATCCGTATGGTGTCAATAACATTCTTTGTAGTTGGACAAACTCCATGCTCAGGAACAAAAAAAATTACATCTAACCTCCTTGAGGAAATAGGGGGATTATTGTCACGAGCGATTGCACAGAGGGGGTGTTCTGTCTCCTGCTTTGGAGTCTCGTGGTGGACGGTATATTCAATTATGTGACCCAGAAAGCATATTATGAACAAGCTACACTACGTGATCAAAAGTATCCGGACACCTGGCTGAAAATGGCGTACAAGTTCGTGGCGTTCTCCATCGGTATTGCTGGAAGTCAATATGGTGTTGGCCCACCCTTAGCGTTGACGACAGCGTTCACTCTCGCAGGCATACTTTCAATCAGGTTCTGGAAGGTTTCTTTAGGAATGACAGCCCATTCTTCACGGAGTGCGGAACTGATGAGAGGTATCGATGTAGGTCGGTGAGGCCTGGCACAAAGTCGGTGTTCCAAAACATCCCAAAGGTGTTCTATAGGATTCAAATCAGAACTCTGTGCATGCAAGTCCATTACAGGGATGTTGTCGTGTAACCACTCCGCCACAGCTCGTGCAGTATGAACAGGTACTCGATCGTGTTGAAAGATGCAATCGCCATCCCCGAATTGCTCTTCAACAGTGGGAAGAAAGAAGGTGCTTAAAATATCAATGTATGTCTGTGCTGTGATCGTGCAACGCAAAACAACAAGGGGTGCAAGCCCCCTCCAGGAAAACCACGACCACACCATAACACCACCACCTCCGAATTTCACTTTTGGCACTACACACGCTGGCAGATGACGTTCACTGGGCATTCACCATACCCACACCCTACCATCGGATCGCCACATTGTGTACCGTGATTCGTCACACCACATAACGTTTTGCCACTGTTCAATCGTGTAATGCTGACGTTCCTTACACCAAGAGAGGCGTCGTTTGGCATTTTCCTGCGTGATGTGTGGCTTTAGAGGAACCGCTCGACCATGGAACCCAAGATTTCTCACCTCACGCCTAACTGTCATAGTACTTGGAGTGGATCCTCATGAAGTTTGGAATTCCTGTGTGATTGTTTGGATAGATGTCTGCATATTACTCTTTACGACCCTCTTCAAATATCGGCGGTCTCTGTCAGTCAACAGACGAGGTCGGCCTGTACGCTTTTGTGCTGTATATGTCCCTTCACGTTTCCACTTCACTATCACATCAGAAACAGTGGACCTAGGGATGTTTAGGAGTGTGGAAATCTCGCGTACAGACTTCTGACCCAAGTGACACCCAATCAGCTGACCACGTTCGAAGTCCGTGAGTTCCACGTAGCGTCCCGTTCTGCTGTTTCACGATGTCTAATGACTACTGAGGTCGTGGGTAATGAGTACCAGGCAGTAGGTGGCAGCAAAATGCACCAAAGATGTAAAACGTATGTTTGTGTGGTGTCCGGATACTTTTGATCACATAGTGTATGTAGATAACACACTACTGGTTATTTTTTAGAAATTTCCCAATACAGTCTCAGACATGAAACGCGAACTAATGGAAGTTCGCAACCGGTGTATGCAGAAGGGAGACTGATCCCAGAAAAACAGCGGTTGTTCCTCTTATTAACAGGATAAATTTAAAGCCCTTGGAAATCTTAAACCAGGAAATTCAGTCTTGGAATATTCAGTGTCCGTACATATCTAGGCCTTGTACTGGAAAACAAACTAACCAAGAACGATCACATTAATATTACTTTCCGTAGAACTAGATCGTTGCTTGTAACAATCAAACGCACTATTGGAACAATCTGGGACATAAAGCCACACATGAGCCATTGACAATATGTTGCAATGGTTAGGCCTCGTGTATTTTATGGCGTCATTGTTTGGTGGCGGAAAACAATACAAACTACTACAACAGGTAAGTTTAGCACACCACAGAGATTATGGTGTCCTTGTATTGAAGGAGTCTTCAGAATTACTCCAACCATCGCACTAGAGACTCGGTTAGGACTCCCTCCCGTGAATATATATTTACAAGTGGAGGCTAGGCTTACTGTCAACTACTTAGTACAAATATTGGACTGTGAAGGTAGCTGCACCATAGCTGGACACACCTCCATTCTAAATTTCCTGGATATCTTAGAATTGACTATACCGTTTGACCTAATGAGTATTCTATATTGCTCTTTTCCTCCAATTAAGGTAGTTTTGGATCTCAAGAAGACACATGGAAGGAATTACGCTGGATAAAGAATGTGATGAGCTAGTATAGCTCACAGATGGACTCCATTGGATGCAGACATATATGGCCTATCTTGGCAATGTTACACAGTTTCTCAGGCAGAAGTATTTGCTATCCTGAGCTGTACTCTAAGAGGACTTGAGAAAGTTTACCATAGTAAATAAATTTTCATCCTCACAGATAGTCAAACTGCTTTAAAAGCACTCTCCTCAGACCAGGTAAAGTCAAAACTGATGTGCGAATGCCAATCTATTCTGACTGCCCTGTTATCTCGCCACCGCTTGAAATGCGGAGGATACCCGGGCAACAGGGATCTATGGAAATGAAAAAGCTGATCATCTGGCTAAGAAAAGCGTATTGAGATATCCTATGTTGGCACTGAACCAGTACACGTACTGCCAAAACTTAGGTAAAAACATGAACTAGGGAAATATACTAAAACTCAGGTGGAAAATCTAACCTCGACAAAGACAAGCTAGTAAACTGGTCTTAGGTCCATGAAAACCCTCCAGAGATTGGACAGAAGCGGAATAAGAAAAATAGTTTCATTAATTTCTGAACATGGTCACTTCGGGAAACATCTATTTAAAGTGACCCTACAAAGATGAACCCATCTGTAGAGTGCGCAAAGAGGATGAGGAAAATGCCTGTCTGATTGTCCATTGCTGACAAGAAAGAGGTTTACCATTTCTGCGACTAGGGAGGACCTAGGAAAGGATGCTGATATTAGAACCAAAGCACTGCAACTCGTTCAGGGAAAGGATTTGGGGAAACAGTGAAAGCATCATTTCCAATGGATTTACACAATAAGCCTTTTAGGCTCCGTTATCTAATCGAATCTACAACCAGGATTGAGCGATATCATTTTATTCAGTTTCCACGCAGGCCAGCATCAGTAAAACTTCAAGCATAGAAAACCTCCATTCAGTGGCAACACTTACCAAGGCCCTTTGATATCGGTCACATCAATGGTATCACGCAGCATTCTAGATTCGCTTTTAATGTAGAGCACCAACGAACCATCCTCCTGAAACTCTATTCCTTGGTAGTGAACGTGTTTTAGGTGTACAGGGACTACTTCCTTGGCGATTCTCAGCAAAAAGATGATGCTTTTTATGCAGCGGTATTGCCCATTTCCCGTTCGCTAACCCAGCCCTTTTGTGATGCCGAAATTAACTGAAACTACTGGAAGTGTTCAATTTCTGTTGAGGGGGTTACGTGAGTGAAGTTGGCATACGGAAACACAGTCTTAACCCCTAGGCAATCGCCGATGTGTTGCTGACGCTCCAAAGCAAGAACGACCCCGGCATACCTCTTCAATAAATGCTTGACACATTTGTCTTTGGTGAATAGTGAACGTTTTCCTGTTGCATTATGCACCTTCCATTAGCTTGAATGGATGCATTGTTAAGGGAATGTAATATTTATCGTTTCCTTAAATACTATGTTGATATAATTTCCTTCACTGCGTATTGTTTAAGTTACTTCTAAGCATTTACAAATAGTAATAAGTATTCACTCCGGCAATTTTCATAAATCCTATACATGTGTTTCAACGTATACCTTGCAGACAGATGATCACATTACCAATTGTTTCCATAGTGCTGTCCCTTGGAAATATTGCACAACTGTACATTTGCGGGCTGTGATAAAGTAGATCCGTATATTTATCTCATTAGTTTTCAAACCCATCCATGGTGGAGTAGTTCAAGCAGCACTTCATGCACAGTCATTTCTTGTTCTGAAGACAGTAAATGAGCATACAGTCGTCTCAATCGTGATGCCGAACAACTGCACAACTTGATACCCTAAACTATTGACAGGAAGATATAAATAATTCCATATAGAAATGATAGCAAGATAAAGAGGTTATTACAATAAATAATTTCCGTATTCTAAAAAAATGTGTAGTATAAAAAACTAGAGTTCAAAGATTTGTCCGGAAAAATAAAGCAATTAGAGAGCAAAGTCATTTGTAACGGCGTGAGGAGCGAAAGCATTAGCTTAAAGATTCTTGGTATGTTATCATACATGGAGATCATCGCGCGGTTTTAAACATCAGATAACGTGGTATGTTATCAAACATGGCGACCATCGCGCGGTTTTAAACATCAGATAACGTGGTATGTTATCAAACATGGCGACCATCGCGCGGTTTTAAACATCAGATAACGTGGTATGTTATCATACATGGCGACCATCGCGCGGTTTTAAACATCACATAACGTGGTATGTTATCAAACATGGCGACCATCATGCGGCTTTAAAAATCAGATAACGTGGTATGTTATCAAACATGGCGACCATCATGCGGCTTTAAAAATCAGATAACGTAGTATGTTGACAAGCATGGGTACCATCGCGGGGTTTTAAAAATCAGATAACGTGGTATGTTATCAAACATGGCGACCATCATGCGGCTTTAAAAATCAGATAACGTGGTATGTTATCAAACATGGCGATCATCGCGCGGTTTTAAACATCAGATAACGTGGTATGTTATCAAACATGGCGACCATCATGCGGCTTTAAAAATCAGATAACGTGGTATGTTATCAAACATGGCGACCATCATGCGGCTTTAAAAATCAGATAACGTGGTATGTTATCAAACATGGCGACCATAATGCGGCTTTAAAAATCAGATAACGTGGTATGTTATCAAACATGGCGACCATCATGCGGCTTTAAAAATCAGATAACGTGGTATGTTATCAAACATGGCGACCATCATGCGGCTTTAAAAATCAGATAACGTGGTATGTTATCAAACATGGCGATCATCGCGCGGTTTTAAACATCAGATAACGTGGTATGTTATCAAACATGGCGACCATCATGCGGCTTTAAAAATCAGATAACGTAGTATGTTATCAAACATGGCGACCATCATGCGGATTTAAAAATCAGATAGCGTAGTATGTTATCAAACATGGTGACCATCATGCGGCTTTAAAAATCAGATAACGTAGTATGCTGACAAGCATGGGTACCATCGCGGGGTTTTAAAAATCAGATAACGTGGTATGTTATCAAACATGGCGACCATCATGCGGCTTTAAAAATCAGATAACGTGGTATGTTATCAAACATGGCGATCATCGCGCGGTTTTAAACATCAGATAACGTGGTATGTTATCAAACATGGCGACCATCATGCGGCTTTAAAAATCAGATAACGTGGTATGTTATCAAACATGGCGACCATCATGCGGCTTTAAAAATCAGATAACGTGGTATGTTATCAAACATGGCGACCATCATGCGGCTTTAAAAATCAGATAACGTGGTATGTTATCAAACATGGCGACCATCATGCGGCTTTAAAAATCAGATAACGTGGTATGTTATCAAACATGGCGACCATCATGCGGCTTTAAAAATCAGATAACGTGGTATGTTATCAAACATGGCGATCATCGCGCGGTTTTAAACATCAGATAACGTGGTATGTTATCAAACATGGCGACCATCATGCGGCTTTAAAAATCAGATAACGTAGTATGTTATCAAACATGGCGACCATCATGCGGATTTAAAAATCAGATAACGTAATATGTTATCAAACATGGCGACCATCATGCGGTTTTAAAAATCAGATAACGTAGTATTTATCAAACATGGCGACCATCGTGGGGTTTTAAATATCAGATAACGTCGTATGTTATCAAACATGGCGACCATCATGCGGCTTTAAAAATCAGATAACGTAGTATGTTGTCAAGCATGGGTACCATCGCGGGGTTTTAGAAATCAGATAACGCGGTATGTTATCAAACATGGCGACCATCATGCGGCTTTAAAAATCAGATAACGTAGTATGTTGTCAAGCATGGGTACCATCGCGGGGTTTTAGAAATCAGATAACGTAGTATGTTATCAAACATGGCGACCATCATGCGGCTTTAAAAATCAGATAAGGTAGTATGTTGTCAAGCATGGGTACCATCGCGGGGTTTTAGAAATCAGATAACGCGGTATGTTATCAAACATGGCGACCATCATGCGGCTTTAAAAATCAGATAACGTAGTATGTTATCAAACATGGCGACCATCATGCGGCTTTAAAAATCAGATAACATAGTATGTTATCAAACATGGCGACCATCATGCGGCTTTAAAAATCAGATAACGTAGTATGTTATCAAACATGGCGACCATCATACGGCTTTAAAAATCAGATAATGTAGTATGTTATCAAACATGGCGACCATCATGCGGCTTTAAAAATCAGATAATGTAGTATGTTCTCAAACATGGCGACCATCATGCGGCTTTAAAAATCAGATAATGTAGTATGTTATCAAACATGGCGACCATCGTGCGGCTTTAAAAATCCGATAATGTAGTATGATATCAAACATGGCGAACATCATGCGGCTTTAAAAATCCGATAATGTAGTATGTTATCAAACATGGCGACCATCATGCGGCTTTAAAAATCCGATAATGTAGTATGTTATCAAACATGGCGACCATCATGCGGCTTTAAAAATCCGATAATGTAGTATGTTATCAAACATGGCGACCATCGTGCGACTTTAAAAATCCGATAATGTAGTATGTTATTAAACATGGCGACCATCATGCGGCTTTAAAAATCAGATAATGTAGTATGTTATCAAACATGGCGACCATCATGCGGCTTTAAAAATCAGATATCGTAGTATGTTATCAAACATGGCGACCATCATGCGGCTTTAAAAGTCAGATAACGTAGTATGCTATCAAACATGGCGACCATCGCGGAGTTTTAAAATTTAGATAAAGTGGTATGTTATCAAACATGGCGACCATCGCGGAGTTTTAAAATTTAGATAAAGTGGTATGTTATCAAACATGGCGACCATCATGCGGCTTTAAAAATCAGATAACGTAGTATGTTATCAAACATGGCGACCATCATGCGGCTTTCAAAATCAGATAACGTAGTATGTTATCAAACATGGCGACCATCGCGGAGTGTTAAAATTTAGATAAAGTGGTATGTTATCAAACATGGCGACCATCATGCGGCTTTAAAAATCAGATAATGTAGTATGTTATCAAACATGGCGACCACCGCGGAGTTTTAAAATTTAGATAAAGTGGTATGTTATCAAACATGGCGACCATCATGCGGCTTTAAAAATCAGATAACGTAGTATGTTATCAAACATGGCGACCATCGCGGAGTTTTAAAATTTAGATAAAGTGGTATGTTATCAAACATGGCGACCATCATGCGGCTTTAAAAATCAGATAACGTAGTATGTTATCAAACATGGCGACCATCGCGGAGTTTTAAAATTTAGATAAAGTGGTATGTTATCAATCATGGCGACCATCATGCGGCTTTAAAAATCAGATAACGTAGTATGTTATCAAACATGGCGACCATCGCGGAGTTTTAAAATTTAGATAAAGTGGTATGTTATCAAACATGGCGACCATCATGCGGCTTTAAAAATCAGATAACGTAGTATGTTATCAAACATGGCGACCATCGCGGAGTTTTAAAATTTAGATAAAGTGGTATGTTATCAAACATGGCGACCATCGCGGAGTTTTAAAATTTAGATAAAGTGGTATGTTATCAAACATGGCGACCATCGTGGAGTTTTAAAATTTAGATAAAGTGGTATGTTATCAAACATGGCGACTATCATGCGGCTTTAAAAATCCGATAACGTAGTATGTTATCAAACATGGCGACCATCGCGGAGTTTTAAAATTTAGATAAAGTGGTATGTTATCAAACATGGCGACCATCATGCGGCTTTAAAAATCAGATAACGTAGTATGTTATCAAACATGGCGACCATCGCGGAGTTTTAAAATTTAGATAAAGTGGTATGTTATCAAACATGGCGACTATCATGCGGCTTTAAAAATCCGATAACGTAGTATGCAATCAAGCTTCGCAACCATCGCTGGGCAGCTATACGCTAACAAAATTGGCGCCTCAGCATGGTGCTAGTACGTTATCATTCCTAAGGATATTGGTTTTTGAACAACATTCATGGAAAAGTAAAGTAGTATAGAATTATTTATTAGAAAGGAATGAATGTGGTAATATCAAAGAAAATAAGATGACTGAAATTAAGGTAAGTATAATCGTTTATTAGTTGCCGTACCGTTCAGTAACTTTCCCAGAGCCTCTCGCTCACAACTACAGATTTAGTGCTTCAGAGGACGTACTGTATCCAACACAATCGTGCATGCAGAAATTACAACAGGACTGTTTTCTGCACATGGTTTTGCATTTTATATCTGCTGCAATAAAGCTAAAGTTATGGTTCATATATATTTCTGTAAGAATAGTTTAATCTTTTGTGCAACAATACCAGCAGGTCGTGTTAGGGGCTATTTTGCCATCCTCAAGCCATTTTCAACGTGCAGTTCGTACGATGAACCACCTTCACAGAAATTATACGTCTAGGACAAATGCGACCTGCTGCTGTGCCTGTGTCCTGAAAGCTATGGATTTGGCTTAATTCCTGGTACTCAGGATCTAACTTCTAAGCAGCAGAACGGTATAATGAGTGGGAGTTGCAGAATATGGTCCACATGCCAGCATTGGCTACTACGAAACCTTTAATGTATTGAGAAAATCCAGTTTAAATGCGAGAGTTTGTGTATGCGTGTGTAAATGTACACTGTCGTGCGTAAAAAATAAATAAATAAATATTCTTCCATATCGGTACAGTGTTTTTCTCTCTCTAAGTTTTCCACCTTCAGATAACCAATTTTAGACTCTACCGTTCCTGTATCAGTCCTCTATGTGACTGGCCTGAAAAGCGATTCAGTGACATACAAACTAACGAAACTAACTAATGAACGATGTTTATAATCTATGTGAGATAAAGGGATAATTCGGATACACCTCTATGAAAGATAGGTAAACAAGGAAATGCTAAACCGAAAACGAATAATTCGGTCTTCTAGCGGAAGGAATGTGAGATTGAACTGAACGACATTCACATAATTATATGCGAGCTTTCATCAGCTACATAGAGACGGGGGTTCAAGTTGTTGCTGCTACCAAACGGCAGTAACAAAACGGTAGTTTCGCATGAAAATATAAGGTTCAAGTTGTAAATATACCCTTTGGTAGTTCGGCCATACTTTGAGGAAGGTAAAGTACCCCGCCAACATAGTGGCTAGAATTATGCTCGAAAAACAGAGTTGGTCACGCTGGTAGAGGGTGTTGCTCGATTTTGTTAATAACGACTAAACAGATCCGTACCATCATGTGCCACACTTTATGCACGCCTGTATACCTATGCTTATAGGACTAAAAATTAAATAACAAATCACTGAAACTGTCACAGTCTTTTATTATTAATAATATTTTGCGAAACTATTCTACAACGTCGTGAAAGAGTAACCCGTGAGTACAATATAAGGAGCTAATTTACGCGTTTCAACGACTTGATTACACCCAGCGACTCGCTGTATCACACACACACACACACACACACACACACACACACAACCACACACGCACACACGCACACGTGCGCGGAGAGTTCGTCATCACACGCTGCAACGGCTTGATTACACCCAGCGACTCGCTCAAATACACACACACACACACGCACACACACGCACACACACGCACACGTGCGCGGAGAGTTCGTCATTACACGCTGCAACGACTTGATTACACACAGCGACTCGCTCAAACACACACACACACACCGTGCGCGGAGAGTTCGTCATTACACGCTGCAACGGCTTGATTACACCCAGCGACTCGCTCAAACACACACACACACACACACACGTGCGCGGAGAGTTTGTCATTACACGCTGCAACGACTTGATTACACACAGCGACTCGCTCAAACACACATACACACACACACGCGCACACACACACGCACACACGCACACGTGCGCGGAGAGTTCGTCATTACACGCTGCAACGACTTGATTACACCCAGCGACTCGCTCAAATACAAACACACACACACACACGTGCGCGGAGAGTTCGTCATTACACGCTGCAACGACTTGATTACACACAGCGACTCGCTCAAATACAAACACACACACACACGTGCGCGGAGAGTTCGTCATTACACGCTGCAACGACTTGATTACACCCAGCGACTCGCTCAAATACAAACACACACACACACGTGCGCGGAGAGTTCGTCATTACACGCTGCAACGACTTGATTACACCCAGCGACTCGCTCAAATACAAACACACACACACACGTGCGCGGAGAGTTCGTCATTACACGCTGCAACGACTTGATTACACCCAGCGACTCGTTCTAACACACACACACACACACACACACACATACACACACGTGCGCGGAGAGTTCGTCGTTACACGCTGCAACGACTTGATTACACCCAGCGACTCGCTCAAACACACATACACACACACACACACACACACACACGTGCGCGGAGAGTTCGTCATTACACGCTGCAACGACTTGATTACACACAGCGACTCGCTCTAACACACACACACACACACACACACACTCACACACACACACTTAAACTGTATTTACTCTTAGGTTGATCCGCGACAAAACCAACCCACGTGGTCAGTACACCGTGGTGCAACACGGTAGCAATGCGCCCAGGAAAGTAGTCCTATGCTAATCTCTGAATTTTAGAAGTAATTTATCCTTAAATAGTATAATATTCTATACAAATACCTAAGGTTTTATTTAACGCTGATTTATACCGAAAAACAGAGCTACAAGTCCCATGACGCAATTCATATGAGTCACCTGACATCCGGGTAGGCACAGAATATTTTTTACAGTCAGAAACCAGCAGCTGTGTTTAGTATCATGGCGGACGGTGAATTTACTCTTGTGTTTTCGTCGAATTACGCATTAGCCGCGCAAACCATTAACTAGTGGTGAAAAAACAATATTATTGAATCTTTATTGTAAGTTATGTGAGAAATATCCAACACTTTCCGCGAAAGAAATGGTGAAATTAACTTCTGAGTTCACCGGTGTTTCGAGTACAAGTATAAAGAGTGCTTGTGCAGAAAAATCTGAAACGAGAAAACTGCTTACACCGGAAAAAAGAAGGCATATGAAATACGCGATGCAAGAATGTAGTGATTTTAATAAGTATGCAATTCGCGTAACAGTGCACAACTTCTTTTATAAACTGAGCCGCCAACAGTTAATAAAGTGCCGCTTCCAGAGAGCGAATAAATTAGGTTATCGCATACCTGTTACTTTATTTTTCGCTCATTTATTTCAGAATTAACTATTATTATATGTGTATGCAAAGGTTTATTTTGTTGCAACTGTCAATCTTATTACCTTTAACCCTTAACAGAATATGCTAGTCACCGTTTCAGTTGTCGAAATAAGGACTCTGTTATTTTTTGCACTACGTGCCGCTTGTACTCGCCACATGGTCTGAAAGTGCGACAGTATTTGTACTGCCAATGGCGGAAGGATACATTATAGCGGTGCACTGGTCACTTGGGTTTGTTTTGACTCGGATCAACCTAAGAGTGAATACAGAGTAGGGACGCGCGCGCGCCGAGCTCGGGACGTTTATACGATGCAAGGACTTGATTTCACCCGGTGACTGACTTTGACGCACACACCTGTGCACCCTGTTTGCGGCGGGTTAGGTACTCTGCTATGAAGGGTTAATTCTTCGCGTGAAAGTGAAGTAAAAGTCTTATTCTGTTTCACCGTGTGAAAAGCATGAATTAAAAGAAAACGTTCACGTATACATGTTTATATTGTTATAAAGCTCAACTATAGATCTATAGTTTATACCACGATGAATGTAACTTAATTTTCTCAATCAAACTTCAACTTAGTGTTCTCGTTTCCATAGAAAGTGGACTCATTTACCAGAAGTTTTAATAATTTCAACTTGGTAAAAATAAAAAACTGTGATTATGGCAAACAGAGACAATACAATGGCAATCGGTGACTACAACGTTAAAACTTGTGGATAAAGAAATATACAAGTATGCAATTAATCAGTATTAGCATTGTGGAAAGAGAACGGGGTTATCATGCAAATTAGAAAACCTAAAAGCAGCTGGAAATTGACACAAAAAGAATACACAGCGTTTCCCAGGACGTTAATTAGTGTAAGTGATGAATGATGTCGAGATATCTCCTCCGTCTCTTTCTGATTCATTGATGTAAAAACAACGGAAAGAAACTCGTATTTGTTTATGCGCTGTATTGGTAACAGGAACATCCACAAAACGCTAAATATAACGTGCATTGTGAGCCCATTTTCAACCTCAAATAAAGAACTCATTATTTGAGATAGGCATACGTTTGCTTACAATTAATCTTTGTGCAAATGTTGACGACACATTCCCTTTATTGCGGACAGCTCTGTCATTTGCAATACATACCGTGAGTGCATTACCTCTAATGGACTGAACCTCTAGTGTGTCATAAAACCTAACAAAAAATAGTTTCCTATGGATCACTGAATAGACACATTCACAATACATTCGTGTCAAAGATGAAGTACAACTAATGTTGACTGTACTTCTGAAAATCAATTACATTAACAAGTTTTGTATATATTCTCTGAGAGAGCTAAACAGTTTCATGTACTTTATTGCACTCGTGATATGCAAGGTCTTAAACAATATTTATAGTTTTACTTCTTGCAAAAGTTTTATAAAAACAAGCAAATTAATTGCTGTGAACGATATTGGGTCCAGTGCGACTTATGTAAAGGGTGTAAAATATAAGTAAAACTCATCAATAATCTGCTGAGTGCACATCTGGTGTAATTATGTCAGTGTGTAAAGAAGTGTTGGTTACAGTTAATACCAATTTCCAAATCATGAAGTTGACGCGTTGTGGCTACGTATTTACTAATTGTAAGTCATAACTCCAAGGGTAGATCATCTAAAAGCACCTATTATTCCCTAATTTACCACATCTAAGATGATATGAAACTTCCAGAGCGAAAAAGTAGTCTGTTGATTCTGATTTCGTTCTCTTCGATGCTTCTTTACAGAATTGTCATGTAACTTTTATAGCATATATATATTTTCCACTCCTAAGGTATCCAATGTTAACACCAAAATTAAAGTAAAAATAAAAACTCTACCCATCATATACCATGCCTTTATTCCCATCTGAAACACTAGAAGTTCTACTATCGTAGTTTCTTTGTTCCATAAGAGACAGCTATTTTAATTTCTCTAAAATGACATTAGTCCTACAATTTCAATGACGTTACAAAAGTTGGGGCCAAAATCTGAACAGCAGCGATTACTAAAGATAAAAACTTATCCAAACAAGCCATGTATGCGATAACGTGCTCTAAATCCACGTACTTAATGGACTGTGATCACCTGCGGGATACAACCAGTAAACCTGCTTGATATTGCTTGCAAAGTATATCCTAGTCTATATAACTGAATGACTCTGATTATCCGTAATAAATCGCCTAACGTGTATCTGTCTGACTGATTCTGAATACACACTGCGCCACAGCCTGGTGTATCAGCTGAATGAGTGCGATTACACACACCACAGCCTGGTGTATCAGCTGAATGAGTGCGATTACACACACCACAGCCTGGTGTATCAGTTGATTGAGTGTGACTACACACGCCACACAGCCTGGTGTATCAGTTGATTGAGTGCGATTACACACACCACAGCCTGGTGTATCAGTTGATTGAGTGCGATTACACACACCACAGCCTGGTGTATCAGTTGATTGAGTGCGATTACACACACCACACAGCCTGGTGTATCAGTTGATTGAGTGCGATTACACACACCACAGCCTGGTGTATCAGCTGAATGAGTGCGATTACACACACCACAGCCTGGTGTATCAGTTGATTGAGTGCGATTACACACACCACAGCCTGGTGTATCAGTTGAATGAGTGTGATTACACACGCCACACAGCCTGGTGTATCAGTTGACTGAGTGTGATTACACACGCCACACAGCCTGGTGTATCAGTTGAGTGAGTGTGATTACACACGCCACACAGCCTGGTGTATCAGTTGACTGAGTGTGATTACACACACCACACAGCCTGGTGTATCAGTTGACTGAGTGTGATTACACACGCCACACAGCCTGGTGTATCAGTTGAGTGAGTGTGATTACACACGCCACACAGCCTGGTGTATCAGTTGACTGAGTGTGATTACACACGCCACACAGCCTGGTGTACCAGTTGACTCAGTGTGATTACACACGCCACACAGCCTGGTGTATCAGTTGATTGAGTGTGATTACACACGCCACACAGCCTGGTGTATCAGTTGATTGAGTGTGATTACACACGCCACACAGCCTGGTGTATCAGTTGATTGAGTGTGATTACACACGCCACACAGCCTGGTGTATCAGTTGATTGAGTGTGATTACACACGCCACACAGCCTGGTGTATCAGTTGATTGAGTGTGATTACACACGCCACACAGCCTGGTGTATCAGTTGAATGAGTGTGATTACACACGCCACACAGCCTGGTGTATCAGTTGAGTGAGTGTGATTACACACGCCACACAGCCTGGTGTATCAGTTGAATGAGTGTGATTACACACACCACACAGCCTGGTGTATCAGTTGAATGAGTGTGATTACACACACCACACAGCCTGGTGTATCAGTTGAATGAGTGTGATTACACACACCACACAGCCTGGTGTATCAGTTGAATGAGTGTGATTACACACACCACAGCCTGGTGTATCAGTTGAATGAGTGTGATTACACACGCCACACAGCCTGGTGTATCAGTTGAATGAGTGTGATTACACACGCCACACAGCCTGGTGTATCAGTTGAATGAGTGTGATTACACACGCCACACAGCCTGGTGTATCAGTTGACTGAGTCTGATTACACACACCACAGCCTGGTGTATCAGTTGAATGAGTGTGATTACACACACCACAGCCTGGTGTATCAGTTGAATGAGTGTGATTTCACACGCCACACAGCCTGGTGTATCAGTTGACTGAGTGTGATTACACACACCACAGCCTGGTGTATCAGTTGACTGAGTGTGATTATACACACCACAGCCTGGTGTATCAGTTGACTGATTGTGATTACACACGCGTCACAGCCTGGTGTATCAGTTGACTGAGTGTGATTACACACGCCACACAGCCTGGTGTATCAGCTGACTGAGTGTGATTACACACGCCACACAGCCTGGTGTATCAGTTGAATGAGTGTGATTACACACGCCACACAGCCTGGTGTATCAGTTGACTGAGTGTGATTACACACACCACAGCCTGGTGTATCAGTTGACTGAGTGTGATTATACACACCACAGCCTGGTGTATCAGTTGACTGATTGTGATTACACACGCGTCACAGCCTGGTGTATCAGTTGACTGAGTGTGATTACACACACCACAGCCTGGTGTATCAGTTGAATGAGTGTGATTACACACACCACAGCCTGGTGTATCAGTTGACTGAGTGTGATTACACACGCCACACAGCCTGGTGTATCAGTTGACTGAGTCTGATTACACACGCCACACAGCCTGGTGTATCAGTTGACTCAGTGTGATTACACACGCCACACAGCCTGGTGTATCAGTTGACTGAGTGTGATTACACACGCCACACAGCCTGGTGTATCAGTTGACTGAGTGTGATTACACACGCCACACAGCCTGGTGTATCAGTTGACTGAGTGTGATTACACACGCCACACAGCCTGGTGTATCAGTTGAATGAGTGTGATTACACACGCCACACAGCCTGGTGTATCAGTTGACTGAGTCTGATTACACACGCCACACAGCCTGGTGTATCAGTTGAATGAGTGTGATTACACACGCCACACAGCCTGATGTATCAGTTGAATGAGTGTGATTACACACGCCACACAGCCTGGTGTATCAGTTGACTGAGTGTGATTACACACACCACAGCCTGGTGTATCAGTTGACTGAGTGTGATTATACACACCACAGCCTGGTGTATCAGTTGACTGATTGTGATTACACACGCGTCACAGCCTGGTGTATCAGTTGACTGAGTGTGATTACACACACCACAGCCTGGTGTATCAGTTGAATGAGTGTGATTACACACACCACAGCCTGGTGTATCAGTTGACTGAGTGTGATTACACACGCCACACAGCCTGGTGTATCAGTTGACTGAGTCTGATTACACACGCCACACAGCCTGGTGTATCAGTTGACTCAGTGTGATTACACACGCCACACAGCCTGGTGTATCAGTTGACTGAGTGTGATTACACACGCCACACAGCCTGGTGTATCAGTTGACTGAGTGTGATTACACACGCCACACAGCCTGGTGTATCAGTTGACTGAGTGTGATTACACACGCCACACAGCCTGGTGTATCAGTTGACTGAGTGTGATTACACACGCCACACAGCCTGGTGTATCAGTTGACTGAGTCTGATTACACACGCCACACAGCCTGGTGTATCAGTTGAATGAGTGTGTTTACACACGCCACACAGCCTGGTGTATCAGTTGAATGAGTGTGATTACACACGCCACACAGCCTGGTGTATCAGTTGAATGAGTGTGATTACACACGCCCATAGCCTGGTGTATCAGTTGACTGAGTCTGATTACACACGCCACACAGCCTGGTGTATCAGTTGAATGAGTGTGATTACACACGCCACACAGCCTGGTGTATCAGTTGACTCAGTGTGATTACACACGCCACACAGCCTGGTGTATCAGTTGACTGAGTCTGATTACACACGCCACACAGCCTGGTGTATCAGTTGACTCAGTGTGATTACACACGCCACACAGCCTGGTGTATCAGTTGACTCAGTGTGATTACACACGCCACACAGCCTGGTGTATCAGTTGACTGAGTGTGATTACACACGCCACACAGCCTGGTGTATCAGTTGACTGAGTGTGATTACACACGCCACACAGCCTGGTGTATCAGTTGACTCAGTGTGATTACACACGCCACACAGCCTGGTGTATCAGTTGACTGAGTCTGATTACACACGCCACACAGCCTGGTGTATCAGTTGACTCAGTGTGATTACACACGCCACACAGCCTGGTGTATCAGTTGACTGAGTGTGATTACACACGCCACACAGCCTGGTGTATCAGTTGACTGAGTGTGATTACACACGCCACACAGCCTGGTGTATCAGTTGACTGAGTGTGATTACACACGCCACACAGCCTGGTGTATCAGTTGAATGAGTGTGATTACACACGCCACACAGCCTGGTGTATCAGTTGAGTGAGTGTGATTACACACGCCACACAGCCTGGTGTATCAGTTGACTGAGTGTGATTACACACGCCACACAGCCTGGTGTATCAGTTGAGTGAGTGTGATTACACACGCCACACAGCCTGGTGTATCAGTTGAGTGAGTGTGATTACACACGCCACACAGCCTGGTGTATCAGTTGACTGAGTGTGATTACACACGCCACACAGCCTGGTGTATCAGTTGACTGAGTGTGATTACACACGCCACACAGCCTGGTGTATCAGTTGAGTGAGTGTGATTACACACGCCACACAGCCTGGTGTATCAGTTGACTGAGTGTGATTACACACCCCACACAGCCTGGTGTATCAGTTGACTGAGTGTGTTATTACACACGCCACACAGCCTGGTGTATCAGTTGACTGAGTGTGATTACACACGCCACACAGCCTGGTGTATCAGTTGAGTGAGTGTGATTACACACGCCACACAGCCTGGTGTATCAGTTGAGTGAGTGTGACTACACACGCCACACAGCCTGGTGTATCAGTTGAGTGAGTGTGATTACACACGCCACACAGCCTGGTGTACCAGTTGACTGATTGTGATTACACACGCCACACAGCCTGATGTACCAGTTGACTGATTGTGATTACACACGAGACACAGAGTTGTGTATCTGCTTGACTGATTGTGATTACACACGAGACACAGAGTTGTGTATCTGCTTGACTGATTGTGATTACACACGAGACACAGAGTTGTGTATCTGCTTGACTGAGTGTGATTACACACGAGACACAGAGTTGTGTATCTACTTGACTGATTGTGATTACACACGAGACACAGAGTGGTGTATCTGCTTGACTGAGTGTGATTACACACGAGACACAGAGTTGTGTATCTACTTGACTGATTGTGATTACACACGCCACACAGCCTGGTGTATCAGTTGACTGAGTGTGATTACACACGCCACACAGCCTGGTGTATCAGTTGACTGAGTGTGATTACACACGCCACACAGCCTGGTGTATCAGTTGAGTGAGTGTGATTACACACGCCACACAGCCTGGTGTATCAGTTGACTGAGTGTGATTACACACGCCACACAGCCTGGTGTATCAGTTGAGTGAGTGTGATTACACACGCCACACAGCCTGGTGTATCAGTTGAGTGAGTGTGATTACACACGCGACACAGCCTGGTGTATCAGTTGAATGAGTGTGATTACACACGCGACACAGCCTGGTGTATCAGTTGAGTGAGTGTGATTACACACGCCACACAGCCTGGTGTATCAGTTGAATGAGTGTGATTACACACGCGACACAGCCTGGTGTATCAGTTGAGTGAGTGTGATTACACACGCCACACAGCCTGGTGTATCAGTTGAATGAGTGTGATTACACACGCGACACAGCCTGGTGTATCAGTTGAATGAGTGTGATTACACACGCCACACAGCCTGGTGTATCAGTTGAGTGAGTGTGATTACACACGCCACACAGCCTGGTGTATCAGTTGAATGAGTGTGATTACACACGCCACACAGCCTGGTGTATCAGTTGAGTGAGTGTGATTACACACGCCACACAGCCTGGTGTATCAGTTGAGTGAGTGTGATTACACACGCGACACAGCCTGGTGTATCAGTTGAATGAGTGTGATTACACACGCGACACAGCCTGGTGTATCAGCTGACTGAGTGTGATTACACACACCACAGCCTGGTGTATCAGTTGACTGAGTGTGATTATACACACCACAGCCTGGTGTATCAGTTGACTGATTGTGATTACACACGCGTCACAGCCTGGTGTATCAGTTGACTGAGTGTGATTACACACACCACAGCCTGGTGTATCAGTTGAATGAGTGTGATTACACACACCACAGCCTGGTGTATCAGTTGACTGAGTGTGATTACACACGCCACACAGCCTGGTGTATCAGTTGACTCAGTGTGATTACACACGCCACACAGCCTGGTGTATCAGTTGAACGAGTGCGATTACACACGCCACACAGCCTGGTGTATCAGTTGAGTGAGTGTGACTACACACGCCACACAGCCTGGTGTATCAGTTGAGTGAGTGTGATTACACACGCCACACAGCCTGGTGTATCAGTTGAGTGAGTGTGATTACACACGCCACACAGCCTGGTGTATCAGTTGACTGAGTGTGATTACACACGCCACACAGCCTGGTGTACCAGTTGACTGAGTGTGATTACACACGCCACACAGCCTGGTGTATCAGTTGACTGAGTCTGATTACACACACCACAGCCTGGTGTATCAGTTGAATGAGTGTGATTACACACGCCACACAGCCTGGTGTATCAGTTGACTGAGTGTGATTACACACGCCACACAGCCTGGTGTATCAGTTGAGTGAGTGTGATTACACACGCGACACAGCCTGGTGTATCAGTTGACTGATCGTGATTACACACGCCACACAGCCTGGTGTATCAGTTGACTGAGTGTGATTACACACGCCACACAGCCTGGTGTACCAGTTGACTGAGTGTGATTACACACGCCACAGCCTGGTGTATCAGTTGAATGAGTGCGATTACACACACCACAGCCTGGTGTATCAGTTGATTGAGTGTGATTACACACGCCACACAGCCTGGTGTATCAGTTGACTGAGTGTGATTACACACGCCACACAGCCTGGTGTATCAGTTGACTGAGTGCGATTACACACACCACACAGCCTGGTGTATCAGTTGAATGAGTGCGATTACACACGCCACACAGCCTGGTGTATCAGTTGACTGAGTCTGATTACACACGCCACACAGCCTGGTGTATCAGTTGACTCAGTGTGATTACACACGCCACACAGCCTGGTGTATCAGTTGACTGAGTGTGATTACACACGCCACACAGCCTGGTGTACCAGTTGACTGATTGTGATTACACACGCCACACAGCCTGGTGTACCAGTTGACTCAGTGTGATTACACACGCCACACAGCCTGGTGTACCAGTTGACTGATTGTGATTACACACGCCACACAGCCTGGTGTATCAGTTGACTCAGTGTGATTACACACGCCACACAGCCTGGTGTATCAGTTGACTGAGTGTGATTACACACGCCACACAGCCTGGTGTACCAGTTGACTGATTGTGATTACACACGCCACACAGCCTGGTGTACCAGTTGACTGATTGTGATTACACACGCCACACAGCCTGGTGTATCAGTTGACTCAGTGTGATTACACACGCCACACAGCCTGGTGTATCAGTTGACTGAGTGTGATTACACACGCCACACAGCCTGGTGTACCAGTTGACTGAGTGTGATTACACACGCCACACAGCCTGGTGTATCAGTTGACTGATTGTGATTACACACGCCACACAGCCTGGTGTACCAGTTGACTGAGTGTGATTACACACGCCACACAGCCTGGTGTATCAGTTGACTGAGTGTGATTACACACGCCACACAGCCTGGTGTACCAGTTGACTGATTGTGATTACACACGCCACACAGCCTGGTGTACCAGTTGACTGATTGTGATTACACACGAGACACAGAGTTGTGTATCTGCTTGACTGATTGTGATTACACACGAGACACAGAGTTGTGTATCTGCTTGACTGATTGTGATTACACACGAGACACAGAGTTGTGTATCTGCTTGACTGAGTGTGATTACACACGAGACACAGAGTTGTGTATCTACTTGACTGATTGTGATTACACACGAGACACAGAGTGGTGTATCTGCTTGACTGAGTGTGATTACACACGAGACACAGAGTTGTGTATCTACTTGACTGATTGTGATTACACACGAGACACAGAGTTGTGTATCTGCTTGACTGAGTGTGATTACACACGAGACACAGAGTTGTGTATCTGCTTGACTGATTGTGATTACACACGAGACACAGAGTTGTGTATCTACTTGACTGATTGTGATTACACACGAGACACAGAGTGGTGTATCTACTTGACTGATTGTGATTACACACGAGACACAGAGTGGTGTATCTACTTGACTGATTGTGATTACACACGAGACACAGAGTTGTGTATCTACTTGACTGATTGTGATTACACACGAGACACAGAGTTGTGTATCTACTTGACTGATTGTGATTACACACGAGACACAGAGTTGTGTATCTGCTTGACTGATTGTGATTACACACGAGACACAGAGTTGTGTATCTACTTGACTGATTGTGATTACACACGAGACACAGAGTTGTGTATCTGCTTGACTGATTGTGATTACACACGAGACACGGAGTGGTGTATCTACTTGACTGATTGTGATTACACACGAGACACAGAGTTGTGTATCTACTTGACTGATTGTGATTACACACGAGACACGGAGTGGTGTATCTACTTGACTGATTGTGATTACACACGAGACACAGAGTGGTGTATCTACTTGACTGATTGTGATTACACACGAGACACAGTGTTGTGTATCTACTTGACTGATGTTGATTACACACGAGACACAGAGTTGTGTATCTACTTGACTGATTGTGATTACACACGAGACACGGAGTGGTGTATCTACTTGACTGATTGTGATTACACACGAGACACAGAGTTGTGTATCTACTTGACTGATTGTGATTACACACGAGACACAGAGTTGTGTATCTGCTTGACTGATTGTGATTACACGCGAGACACAGAGTGGTGTATCTACTTGACTGATTGTGATTACACACGAGACACAGAGTTGTGTATCTACTTGACTGATTGTGATTACACACGAGACACAGAGTGGTGTATCTACTTGACTGATTGTGATTACACACGAGACACAGAGTTGTGTATCTACTTGACTGATTGTGATTACACACGAGACACGGAGTGGTGTATCTACTTGACTGATTGTGATTACACACGAGACACTGTCTGGTATACCTGTTTGAATGTATGTGGCTAAATGTTAGGCACAGTCTGGTCTCTCCTTGATTTATTGTGATTAGTCGCGAACATCCTAGGCTATTTCTGATTGTGGCAGAATATGAATCACGTCTTAAACTACGTGCTTATCAATTAAGTTTAATGGAATGTGTCTGTTGACAAATTCAATAACTTTTACTTAGAAAAATCTAGGAACAACCTCCTTTACGTACTGCGTCAAGCAAAATAAAGCTGAATCTTCTCCTCCTCTAACTGACTTTTTCGCCGCCATTTTTGAGTAACATACTGTAAAGTTAGTGTCTGTTTTGAGCAACTGCACATTTAGTTACGTATATTGCAGACAAATGTCATATATTTTCCGTATTTCCTGGTAATTAAGAAAATATACAAAGATAAAAATCGTTACCAAGAATAGGAATTTTCTAGCGTCTTTAACAATGCCGGGGCGGCGCCGTGGCCGAGTGGTTAGACCGCTCGCCTCCCACCGAGGCGGCCCGGGTTCAATCCCAGGGATCTGCATGTGGGATTTGTGGTGGACGAAGCGGCGTCTGGGCGGGTTTTCTCCGGGTTCTCCGGTTTCCCCCGCCATTCATTCCACCAACTGCTCCATCATCACCTTTCCTTTCATCCATTTAACCAACATTTCGTTTCATCTACTTCCTTCATCCCATACCAGGCATCGGGCTGATCACCCATCCTGTCTGATCCATGAGTTTCTGCCTCTGACCCCAGGCATCCGCTTGTAAGTCCTGGGGTGTGTAAGTCCTACATAAGAGGAGGGTAAACAGATAATGAATGAATGAATGTAACAATGCCCTGCATCCTATGCGACTTAACAATTTGGAGAACGGACGCCTACATGGGAAAATATCTGTAAAATGATGATACCATGCTGGTATTAATACTTATATAGCTCGTAAGTAGTATTAGTAAATATTAATGACAAGTGCCAGTCATATTTGATGCCTGCTCTAGAATTAATGAAGCTATTTAAATGTATGTATATTAAGAACTGACAGTAAATGCTATGCATTACAAATCAAATAGAACAAAATGATCAGACGAACAAAGGTAAAATCCTAGTGAATGTTAAAATGACTGTTCTTGCCTATACGTATGTTAACCTTATAGCAGTAAGGAGGTATTCAACTCTGTACAAAATTACACTTGTTTTGCTTCATTTTGTATATAATATGTCTTTATTTTATTTTAAATGTTCTGTATACTATGTTATATTTATGCATATATGTGACTTTATTGTACATTTCCTTAACACGCATATAGTATGTGTCTATTTTATTTCAAATGTTCCATATTCTGTGTAATATTTATGTTTATATGTAATTTTTGTACAATTCCTTGACATGTTCTATGTTCACAAGCCTTTACGGATGCTAGTGAACTCACAGAATACAATCTAATCTAATCTAACGCCTCGATTCTAGATTAACACAAAGTCGCTGCGGAACGATCACTAGGATCTATGGGGACCAACTGGACACAGAGTTATGGAACACCCAATTTATTCAATGTATTTTAAGATGCACCTCTTTCAAGAAGAGAATAAACCCGTTCATGGATTTCGTTTGCCATAACAAACTCAGCTGGAGATCTTCATTTTTGTCTGACAAAATCTATCATCTTTGCTCCACTCTGAGGTCAGAAATGATACGTTTGTAATATGTCGTGCAAGGTTGAGCTTTACTCTATTTCCTGACTATAGGGAACAATCAGAGTGTAAAGCCTTAGGAAAGGCCGAACTTTGACGACTGAGCCAAACACGAACCATTTTCTAATGGTCTTGTGAGTTGCTTGATGCGAGTATAAGCTCATGTTTTGGTTGCAATATCTCAAGAAGTTTTGCCGGAAAATTACAGACCTAAAGAACCTTTAATTGCCTTGTTTACTCTCATAGAGAGGTCCTGCAACTCCCCTGTTTGTAATACCAGAATTACTTTACATGGATTTAGGAGACTTCAAAACATGAAGTGAAATCTTGATATTGAATTTTTTGTGGAAAGTCAGAGAAGGTAGATACCATCACATATGACCACTCTCCGTTAGTTCTTTCCTCTCGCTTTTACCTTTTCCAATAAGTATAGTAAGTAGAGGAAGTATTGTATTCCACCCTAAAATTCGATGTCAAGATTTCACCGGAAAATGCATGTTTTGAGACCCCTGAACACAAAAAGCGTTTTTAGAAAAATGTTCGCATGAATGTGTGTGTTTGTGAACAGCATAACTCAAAAACGTGAAGTCGGATAAGCACCAAACCTGGTATTTAAGTTCAGTATCTTCCAAATATGCAACACGAGATTTTCAAGAAAATCCGCCACCTCCAAATACTCCTTACAGGAATATTTTTTGAAATCTTTGGTTTTCTAAAAAGTGGCTCTGATCATTTTGATTAAAGTACCATATATTAAAGATATTTACATGAGAAACAAAATGTATATCTTGAGTTTTCTGGGAATAGCCTATGAAGTCCTTTTATCCGGAAGGAATTTTGTATAATCTTGTCTAATTGGCAAACTTTAAGCGACAGAGGAAAACTAACTATATAGAAATGTTTCAAATAACTCCTTGTGGCATAAGCCATTTCTGAGATACGCGTTACTAATGCTCCGAATTGTTCGTTACTTAGTCATTTGTTTTATAAGCCTGTGAACTTTCAGTTGTTTCTCGTGGACATGGAAACAGTATGGAATTTAAGACCGGCATGTAGCGTCCATTTTTTAAACATTTGACTACCGCTATGCCCTTTGCATCTATAACGAAAAGTGCAATGTAGCTATTTCTGGAAAGGTGTATTTGAATTAAAACGAAGTAGGCAGAAAAATAAACTTTAGTAAGAATAGTTTGTATACCTACTAATAAACGACAGAGGATAGAGAAAGTCATGCGAATGTATCACATCGGATTTGTATGACATTTCTCTGTGCAGTGAAAACATGCACTTTTACATATTTGTACGCGTCACTTGTGATGCAACACTCACATTCAGTAATAAGCACTCAGCTTAATTAACGGATTTGCTGTGTGCTCTAACACACTGTTTGTTTAAGCCAGGGTTATCTCGTAAGAGACAAACATCATTTCTCTTAATATGCACACTCTTAGCCGAAGCTTTGAATGGTATTCTCAGAAAAGTTCGGGCCTTTGTACAGGCCAGTGATGCAGAATAATGAAACCCTAGCTAGAGAAGAGGTACTGAAATGCCTACTGTATCGTTCAGTAGCTAACATTGTGCCTTCAATTAGCTTCTTGTTAGATGCTTTCTCTAGTGCTAGTTATGCAATTTACTTAATTTCAGTTTATACTAAATGTTCTTGCATACCTGTAATTTTATTTCATTTTATACCTACACTTTTTACTTAAGGATGTTTTAACCCGATCTTTTTTTCTGCAGTATCCATTAATTTCGTCTGATCTGTAGAACTGCAATACATTATACTTTTGCCACTGCGGTCAAAATCCAAAGTTTTGTTTCCGGGAGTGAAGAAAATGCCTTGTTCGAAGTTTTTGCGTTTCTCATAATAGAATTTGAGCTTTGAAAACTTGCATTGTTTTATTCGTTCAACTAACCTAAAATGGATAATATTTAAATGTTTACATCCTGTCCTCTATTATGTGAAAGAATTCAATAAATTTGCGAATAATATCAGCATTAATTAGAAGAATTGTTCATATTTCGGATTGGCAAATTCGCGATAGTCTTAATAAGGATGTTGTGAACAACAACATTCTAATAATTATGTGCAAATTATTATTATTATTATTATTATTATTGTGTGATCTTTCAATAGTCTTCAATGTATCTATGTTCAAAACGAAAAATATTACTTGTTAGCGTACCTATCAAGCCGGCAATTTTTCCTTCTCGCGCGTATCTTTTTCACTTGCTTGGTGTTTACGCTCACAGCAATCACTGCCTTCAATAATATTTCATTTTACATTACTGGAAGTGATAAGCTTCTCTTTCTTTACGGCAGATTTACACATTTCAATAGTAGTTCGCGACATCTTTCATTAAAACTGTGAGTAGAAAATTTCCACTTCTCAAAATTTAAGGATGTTTACCCTCACAAAACAGTGACACAAAGTAACTTGCTCCCAGGAACAGAGGAATTGCCTCCCAGCTGAACTGGACTTATGGATGTGTGGTTCTTCTCAAAGCTCCCTGCATCACAGAGTTCACACAATGGGAGTTTCTCTTACACTTCAAGTTTAAGGTGATATTCACATTGAAATAATTTCAATTTAATCAAGTGGCACAAAAGTTGAAAGAGAGAACAAAGTAGTTCCCCTTGTAGGTATTTATGACTCGCGTTTGTTAGTGTCAGCAGAACATGAGGTGATCTCTATAAATACTACATCACCTTTGTCCCATTAACCTTTTTATACTCAAATGTTTATAAACCTCATGAATAAAGCTAAAAAAATTCTAATTAATCATTTGTTACCACCACCATTGTCGCCGTCATCACTCCCCTACCAGCACCCCACTGATAACGCCACCACTATCACTGACGCCGGCGCAACTACCTACACCACCACCATTGTCGCGGCCGTCATTCCCCCACCAGCACCCCATTGAGACCACCGCCACCAACACTGACTCCGGTGCCACAAGCCACTACCTACAACACCACCATTGTCGCCGTCGTCATTCCCCTACCAGCACCCCATTGATAATGCCGCAATTACCACTGACGCCGGCGCCACTAGATACACAACCACCATTGTCGCAGCCGGTACTCCCCTACCAGCACCGCCATTGAGACCGCCGCCACCACCACTGACTCCGGTGCCACTAGCCACTACCTACAACACCACCACAATTTCGCCGCCATCACTACCCCACCAGCACCGCCATTTATACTGCCGCCACTACCACTGACGCCAACACCACTAACTACACCATCAACACTTAGTTGTCGCCGCCGTCAGTCCCCCACCAGCACCGCCATTGATACCATCGCCTGCTCCACTGACGCCGGCGCCACTACCTACACCACCATTGTCGCCGTCGTCATTCCCCCACCTGCAACGCCAACGATAACGCCGCTACTATCACTGACGCCGACGGGGACACCTACACCACCACCACCAAATTGTCGCCGCCGTCAATCCCGCACCAGCACCGCCAATGATATTGCCACACCTACCACTAGGCCGGCGCCTCTACCTACACCACCACCACCAGAAAATTGTCGCCGCCGTCACATCCCCACCAACACCGCCGCCACTACCACTGACGCCGACACCACTAACTACACCATCAACACTTAGTTGTCGCCGCCGTCAGTCCCCACCAGCACCGCCATTGATACCATCGCCTCCTCCACTGACGCCGGCGCCACTACCTAGACCACCACCATTGTCGCCGTCGTCATTCCCCCACCTGCACCACCAACGATAACGCCGCTACTATCACTGACGCCGGCGCCACTACCTACATCAACACCATTGTCGCCGCGGTCACTCCCACAACAGCAACGCCATTGATATCACCGGCACTACCACTGACATCGACTCCACTACCTACACCACCACCATTGTCACCGCCGTCACTCTCACACCAGCAACGACATTGATACCGCCACCACTACCACCGACGCCGGCGCCACTACCTACACCACCACCATTGTCGCGGCCGTCACTCCCCCAATAGCACCGCCAATGATACGGCCGCTACTGTCACTGACGCCGGCGCCATAACCTACAACACAAAGTTGACGCCGACGTCAGTCCCCGAACAATCAACGTCACTACCACAGACGCCGGCGCCACTACCTACACCACCACCTAATTTTCGCCGCCGTCACTCCCACACCAACACCGCCTCTGATACCGCCGCCATTACTACTGCGGCCGGTGCAACTACCTACACAAGAACAACCACCAAATTTCGCCGCCGTCAGTCCCCCACCAGCACCGCCATTGATACCACCGCCACTAACACTGACGCCAGCGCCACTGCCTACCAACACCATTATCGTCGCCATCCCTTCCCCACCAGCACCGCCATTTATACCGCCGCCACTATCACTGAGGCCAGGCCCCTACCTAGACCACAACCAGCATTGTCGCCGCCGTCAGTCCCCCACCACCACCGCCATTGATACCGCCGCCAATACCACTGACACCGGCGCCACGACCTACACTATCACCACCTTTGCGGCAGATGTCATTCCCCCACCACCAACGCCATTGGCAACGCCGCAACTACTATTGACGCCGTTGACACTACCTACACCAATATTTTCGCCGCGGTCACTCTCCCACCAGCAACGACATTGATATCGTCGTAACTACCACTGACGCCGACTCCACTACCTACACCACCAGCATTGTCGCGGCAGTCACTCCCCCACCAACACCGCCATTGATACCGCCGTCCTAACCACTGACGCCGACTCCACTACCTACGCCTCCACCACCATTGTCGCCGCCGTCACTCTCCCAAAAGCAACGCCATTGATACCGCCACCACTACCACTAAACGCCGGCGCTACTACCAACACCACCACCATTGTCGCAGCCGTCACTCACCCACCAGCACCTCCAATGATACCGCCGATACTATCACTGACGCCGGCGCCACCACCTACACCACCACCAAGTTGTCGCAGCCGTCAGTCCCCAACCAGCATCGCCATTGATACCAACGCCATTATCACGGACGCCGGCGCCACTACCTACACCAACACCATCATTGTCGCCGCGGTCACTCCCCGCCAGCCACGGAAACCGCCGGTACTACCACTGACGCCGGCGCCACCACCTACACCACCACCAAGTTGTCGCAGCCGTCAGTCCCCAACCAGCACCGCCATTGATACCAACGCCATTATCACGGACGCCGGCGCCACTACCTACACCAACACCATCATTGTCGCCGCAGTCACTCCCCCGCCAGCCACGGAAACCGCCGGTAATACCACTGACGCCGGCGCCACTACCTACACCACCACCATTGCCGTCGCCGTCACTCCCGCCGCCGTTAATTCTCCGCCAGCTACGCCATTGATACCGCCGCCACTACTACTGACCCCGGCGCCACTACCTACACCACCCTATTGACACCACCGTCAGACCCTCACTAGCACCGCATTGATACCGCCGCCATATCATTGACGCCGGCGCCGCTACAAACACCACCACCATCATAGTCGCCGCCGTCATTCCCCCACCAGCACCGCCATAGATACCACCTCCAGTACCACTGACGCCGGCAGCACTGCCTAAAGAGTCCGTCACTCCCCCACCAACACCGCCATTAATATCGCCGCCACTATCACTAATGCCGCGTACACTTCCTACACCACCACCATTATCGCCGTCGTCTCTCCCCCTCCAGCACCGTTATTGAAACCGCCGTAAAAGCAGAGACGCCGACGCCACTACCTACACCATCACTATTGTCGCCTCCATCACTACCCCACTAGCACCGCCATTTATACTGCCGCCACTATCACTGAAGCCGGCGCCACTTTCTAGGCCACCACCACCATTGTCGACGTCGTCATTCCCCCAACAGCACCGCCATGATATCACCGGCACTACCACTGACGCCGACTCCATTACCCACACCACCAGCATCGTCGCGGATGTCACTCTCCCACCAGCAACGCCATTGATACCGCCACCGCTACCACCGACGCCGGCCCCACTACCTACAGCACCACCATTGTCGCGGATGTCACTCCCCCACCAGGACCGCCAATGATACCGCCGCTACTATCACTGACGCCGGTGCCACCACCTACACCACCACGTAATTATCGCCGCCGTCAGTCCCCCACCAGCACCGCGAATACCACAGACGCCGGCGCAACTACCTACACCACCAGCACACCAAATTGTCGCCGCCGTCACTCCCCCACCAGCCCCGCCACTGATACCGCCGCCACTAATACTGACACCGGCACATCTACCTACACCAACACCATTAAATTGTAGACGCCGTCACTCCCCCACCAGCCCCGCCACTGATACCGCCGCCACTAATACTGACAACGGCACATCTACCTACACCAACACCATTAAATTGTAGACGCCGTCACTCCCCCACCAGCCCCGCCACTGATACCGCCGCCACTAATACTGATAACGCACATCTACCTACACCAACACCATTAAATTGTAGACGCCGTCACTTCCCCACCAGCCCCGCCACTGATACCGCCGCCACTAATACTGACAACGGCACATCTACCTACACCAACACCATTAAATTGTAGACGCCGTCACTCCCCCACCAGCCCCGCCACTGATACCGCCGCCACTAATACTGACAACGGCACATCTACCTACACCACCACCACCAAATTGTCGCCGCCGTCACTCCCCCACCAGCCCCGCCACTGATACCGTCGCCACTAATTTTGACACCGGCACATCTGCCTACACCACCACCCAATTGTCGCCGCCGTCATTCCCCCAAGCACTGCCATTGATACCACCGCCACTATCACTGACGCCGGCGTCACTAACTACACCATCACCACCTCCCCCACGAGCAAATCCATTGGCACTGCTGACGCCAGTGCCACTACCTACGCCACCATTTTCGCCGCGGTCACTCTCCCACCAGAAACGCCATTCATACCGTCGCCACTATCACTGACGCCGACGCCACTACCTACACCACCACCATTGTCGCCGCCATCACTACCCCAACAGCACCGCGAATGATAACGCCGCCACTACCACTGACGACGGCGCCACTACTTACAGCATCACCACCATTTTCGCCGCCGTCACTCTCCCACCAGCAACGCCATTGATATCGCCGGCACTACCACTGAAGCCGACTCCACTACCTATAACACCACCACCATTGTCGCCGCCGTCATTTCCCCAAAAGGACCGCCACTACCACAGACGCCGTAGCCACTGCCTACACCACCACCACCACCAATTTGTCGCCGGCGTCACTCCCCCACCAGCCCCGTCACTGATACCGACGCCACTACTACTGACGACGGCGCCATTACCTAGACCACCACCATTGTCGCCGTCGTCATTACCCCAACAGCACCGCCAATGATGACGCCACTACTACCACTGACGCCGGCGCAGCTACCTACACCACTAACACTGACGCGGCCGTCAATCCTCCTCCAGCACCGCCATTTATACCGCCGCCACTATCACTGACGCCGGCGCCACTACCTAGACCAACACTATCATTGTCGCCGTCGTCATTCCCCCACCAGCACCTCCATTGATACCGCCGCCACTACCACTGACGCCGGCGCCACTAACTACACCAATACTACCTTTGTCGCCGCTGTCATTCCCCCACCAGCACCGCCATTGATACCGCCGCCACTACCACTGACGCCGGCGCCACTAACTACACCAATACTACCTTTGTCGCCGCTGTCATTCCCCCACCAGCACCGCCATTGGCACCGCCGCCTCTACTACTGACGCAAGTGCCACTAGCTACATCACCTTTGTCGCCGCGGTCACTCTCCTACAAGCAACGCCATTGATACCGCCGGCACTACCACTGACGCCGACTCCACTACCTACACCAACACTGTCGCGGCCGTTACTCTCCCACCAGCTCCGCCATTGATCCCGCCGCCAAACCACCGAATCCGACTCCACTACCTACACATCCAGCATTGTCGCCGCCGTCACTCTCCCACAGTAACGCCATTGATACTGCCACCACTACCGCTGACGCCTGCGCCACTACCTACACCACCACCATTGTCGCGGCCATCACTCCCCCACCAACACCGTCATTGATACCGCCGCCACTACCACCGACGCAGACTCCACTACCTACACCTCACACATCATTGTCGCTGCCGTCATTCCCCCAACAGTACCGACAATGATACTGCCGCTACTATCACTGACGCCGCCGCCATCACTTACACCACCACTAAACTGATGGTGCCGTCAGTCCCCCACCAGCACCGCCACTGATACTGCCGCTACTACATTGACGCCGGCGCCACTACCTACACCACCATCAAATTGTCGCCGCCGTCACACCCCCAACAACACCGCCGCCACTGCAACTGACGCCGGCACCACTACCTACACCACCACCAACAAGTTGTCGCCGCCGTCAGGCCCCATCAGCACCGCCATTGATACCACCGCCACTACCACTGCCGCGGACGCTACCACCTACACAACCACCATTGTCGCCGCGCTCACTCCCCGCCAGCTCCGCCATTTATACTGCCCTACTAACATTGACGCCGGCGCCACTACCTAGCCCACCATAACCATTGTCGCCGTCGTCATTCCCCCACCAGCACCTCACAATGATAACGCCGCCACTACCACTGATGCCGGCGCCAGTACCTACAGCATCACCACCATTGTCGCCGCGGTCACTCTTCCACCAGCAACACCATTGATATCGCCGGCACTACCACTGAAGCCGACTCTACTACCTAAACCCCCACCACCATTGTCGCCGCCGTCAGTCTGCCAACAGCACCGCCACTACCGCAGACCCCGGCGCCACTACCTACACCACCACCACCACGACCAAATTGTCGCGGCCGTCACTGCCCCACCACCACCCGCCGCTACTATCACTGACACCGGCGACATTACCTACACCACCATTGTCTCCACGGTCTCTTTCCTACCAGCAGCGCCATTGTTACCGCCGGCACTACCACTGACGCCGACTCCACTACCTACACCACCACCATTGTCGCGGCAGTCACTCTCCCACCAACACCGCCATTAATACCGCCGCCACTACCACCGACTCCGATTCCACTACCTACACCTCACCCACCATTGTCGCGGCCGTCACTCTCCCACCAGCACCGAGAATAATACCGCCGCTAATATCACTGACGCCGGCGCCACCGACGGGACCACCTACACCACCACCAAATTGTCGCCGCCGTCAGTCCCCCAACAGCACCGCCACTGATACCGCCGCCACTATCACTGACGCCGGCGCCACTACCTACACCACCACCAAATTGTCGCCGCCGTCACTCCCCCTCCAACACCGCCGCCTTACAACTGATGCCGGCGCGAAATACCTACACCACCACCAAGTTGTCGCCGCCGTCAGTCCCCCACCAGCACCGCCATTGATTCCACCGCCACTAACACTGACGCCGGCGGCACTACCTACGCCACCATCATTGTCGCCGCCATCACTCGCCCACCAGCTGCGCCATTGATACTGCCGCCGGCACCACTACCCACATCACCCCAATTGACGCCAACGTCACTCCCTCACCACCAATACCACTATTGTCGCCGCCGCACTCCCTCACCACCAAAACCACTATTGATGCCACCGTCACTCTCTCACCACCAATACCACCATTGTCGCCACCGCAGTCCCTCACCGCCAGCACCACCATTTACGCTGCCGCCACTCCCTCACCACCACCACCAACCTTATCACCGCCGTCACTGTCCCACCATCACCGCCATTGATACCGCCATCATTACCACTGACGCCGGCGCCACTTCGTACACTACCAATACCACCATTGTTGCCGTTTAACCTCCCTCATCAGCACCACCATTGATACCGCCACCACTACCACTGACGTTGGCGCCACTACCTACACCACTAATGCCTCCGTTGTCGCAGCCGCACTCCCTCACCACTACCACCATTGTCACAGTCATCACTCCCACACCAGCACCACCATTGATACCCCCACCACTACCACTGACGCCGGCGGCACTACCTACGCCACCATCATTGTCGCCGCCATCACTCGCCCACCAGCTGCGCCATTGATACTGCCGCCGGCACCACTACCCACATCACCCCAATTGACGCCAACGTCACTCCCTCACCACCAATACCACTATTGTCGCCGCCGCACTCCTTCACCACCAAAACCACTATTGATGCCACCGTCACTCTCTCACCACTAATACCACCATTGTCGCCACCGCAGTCCCTCACCGCCAGCACCAACATTTACGCTGCCGCCACTCCCTCACCACCACCACCAACCTTATCACCGCCGTCACTGTCCCACCATCACCGCCATTGATACCGCCATCATTACCACTGACGCCGGCGCCACTACGTACACTACCAATACCACCATTGTCGCCGTTAAACCTCCCTCATCAGCACCACCATTGATACCGCCACCACTACCACTGACGTTGGCGCCACTACCTACACCACTAATGCCTCCGTTGTCGCAGCCGCACTCCCTCACCACTACCACCATTGTCACGGTCGTCACCCCCACACCAGCACCACCATTGATACCCCCACCACTACCACTGACGCCGGCGCCAATACTTACACCACCGCCGCCATTTACGCCGCCGCCACTTCCACACCACAATCACCGCCGCCACTACCACCGTAAGTGACACCGTCGCCACTCTCTCACCACAATCACCACCACCAGCCTTGACGCCTCTGCCACTCCCCCCACCACAACCCTCGCCTCAACCACTACCACCGTCACTCTCTTACCACCAGCATTGACACCTCTGCCACTCCCCGCAACACAACCCTCGCCTCAACCACTACCACCGTCACTCTCGTACCACCAGCATTCACACCTCTGCCACTCCCCCCACCACAACCCTCGCAGCCGCCACTACCACCGTAACTGACGCCGCTGCCTCTCTCTCACCTCCACCAGCATTGAAGCCGCTGCCACTCCCCGCACCACAACCCTCGCCTCAACCACTACCACCGTCACTCTCTTACCACCAGCATTGACGCCTTTGCCACTCCCTCACCACAACCACCGCCGCCACTACCACCGTAACTGACGCCGCCGACGCTCCCCTTCCACAACTACCGCTGACACTCCCCCAACACAACCACCGCCGCCACTACCGCCGCCCCTACCACCGTAACTGACCGCGCCGACGCTCTCCTTCCACAACCACCGCCGACACTCCCCCAACGCAACCACCGCCGACACTCCCCCAACACAACCACCGCCGACACTCCCCCAACACAACCACCGCCGGCACTACCGCCGCCCCTACCCCCGTAAATGACGCCGCCGACGCTCCCCTTCCACAACCACCGCCGACACTCCCTCAACACAACCACCGCCGCCACTACCACCGTAACTGACGCCGCAGCCACTCTCTCATCATCAGCATTGACGCCTCAGCCACTCTCCCACCACAACCAGCGCCACTGCAGCCGCCACTACCACCGTAACTGACACCGCAGCCACTCTCTCATCACCAGCATTCACGCCTTTGCCACTCCCCCACCACAATCACCGCTGCCATTACCACCGTAACTGACGCCGCAACCACTCTCTCATCACCAGCAGTGACGACTCTGCCACTCCCCCACCACAATCACCGCTGCCATTACCACCGTAACTGACGCCGCAACCACTCTCTCATCACCAGCAGTGACGTCTCTGCCACTCCCCCACCACAATCACCGCTGCCATTACCACCGTAACTGACGCCGCAACCACTCTCTCATCATCAGCATTCACGCCCTTGCCACTCCCCCACCACAATCACCGCTGCCATTACCACCGTAACTGACGCCGCAACCACTCTCTCATCACCAGCAGTGACGTCTCTGCCACTCCCCCACCACAATCACCGCTGCCATTACCACCGTAACTGACGCCGCAACCACTCTCTCATCATCAGCATTCACGCCCTTGCCACTCCCCCACCAAAACCACCGCCACTGCCGCTGCCACTACCACCGTAACTGACGCCGCAGCCACTCTCTCATAACCAGCATTCACGCCTTTGCCACTCCCCCACCACAACCACCGCCACTGTCGCTGCCACTACCACCGTAACTAACGCCGCAGCCACTCTCTCATCACCAGCATTCACGCCTTTGCCACTCCCCCACCAAAACCACCGCCACTGCCGCTGCCACTACCACCGTAACTGACGCCGCAGCCACACTCTCTCACCAGCAGTGACGCCTCTGCCACTCCCCAACACAACCCTCGCTGCCGCCACTACCACCGTAACTGACGCCGCCGATACTCATCACAGCATCGACGCCCATGCCACTCCCCACCACAACCCTCGCTGCCGCCACTACCACCGTAACTGACGCCGCCGACACTCATCACAGCATCGACGCCCATGCCACTCCCCAACACAACCCTCGCTGCCGCCACTATCACCGTAACTGACGCCGCCGACACTCATCACAGCATCGACGCCCATGCCACTCCCCACCACAACCCTCGCTGCCGCCACTACCACCGTAACTGACGCCGCCGATACTCATCACAGCATCGACGCCCATGCCACTCCCCGACACAACCCTCGCTGCCGCCACTATCACCGTAACTGACGCCGCCGACACTCTTTCATCACAGCATCGACGCCCATGCCACTTCCCACCACAACCCTCGCTGCCGCCACTACCACCGTAACTGACGCCGCCGACACTCATCACAGCATCGACGCCCATGCCACTCCCCAACGCAACCCTCGCTGCCGCCACCACCACCGTAACTGACGCCGCCGACTCTCTTTCATCACAGTATCGACGCCCATGCCACTCCCCACCACAACCCTCGCTGCCGCCACCACCACCGTAACTGACGCCGCCGACTCTCCCCCACTCTGTTGAGTGAGCCGTTGTAATAAACCTGGAAACTATTTACAAACACCGATTTTAGGTATAACACTATGTTCTTTTTGGAACAGTCACCCCAGAGTGAGTGGGAACTGTGATAAGGTTGGTTGTTTGCGTCATGTCTCCTTCATGGAGAAGAAACAACAAGATCTCCGTCAAATAAACGTATTGCAACCAACTACAAATAAAAAAAAATATTCTTTCGCAATTGCCATTCCACATAGCATAATAATTTCCAAATGACATGGGAGATGCCTTCCCTTCTGCTTCTACATTATTTACATTTTTCAACTTTCTCGTCTCGTGACAATTATCATGTTCATATCGAATGAGCATCAAAAGGAATAAAATATAGACTCTATAATGAGGCTTAAACAATGCTGATGTCCCTGAGCCATCATTATTTCAAAGCTGAATTTTCCAATCACATCTCCCTTCCTTCCCCTCCTGCCCGTGAACTTAAACATGACGCAGCCTTTACAGCAGGCGCATGATATCATCCTCGCTCCACTGATATAATGGTACGATCGATTCACGTAATAAATCCATTATTATGGTAATTTTGAATTTGGGGTAAATAATTTGTATTATAGGCTACCTGAAGTTAAAAATGGCGTTTTTAAATGTTTGTATGTGGGTACATATGTTACATTTTCGGTGAAGAACAGTTTAGCATATTGGTATGAAACTTGTCGTATAATAGGAACAGGTGTATGATATCTTAACAATTTATTTTGTTATTATTCATCCATTTAATCAAACTACATCGATGCACGACATGTCAAATTTTTAGTATACAAACATTGACACACACATAATGCTTTTTTCTCTGTCTCTCTCCCACACACATGCAGTTATGCACGATAGCAATTTCAATTGCATCCAACATATACATGATAAAAGTTATATGCATATACATAACATACATTGGGTGCGCTTAATGTTAAGGAAAAGTTAAAGTATGAGCTCAAGAGAAAGTTAACTGTACGCTATAGAAACATTTATTATATTTCTTCTTAAAAGACTTCAAAGGTTGTTTAATTGCTTCTTTCAGTTTGTTGTGCACCATTATTCCTTTACACTTGAACCTTTCTTCATATAAACTAGTGCGCTCAGGCATACTTGACATTTTGTCCTTATTCCAGGTGTACAAGTGAGTTGGTATCTTTTCTTAGTGTGGGATAATACCTCATATGTGTACAAAGATGGTAAGGACAAGAGTGGCCTTTAGCTACTAGTTGATGATTCCTGCTCATAAGTCTTACCACCCCTTTCTGAGTTTTAAATATTCCTTTTCTGTGCGAGGAATTACCCTAGAAAATGATGTCGTATAACAGAAGGAAGGGAACGTATGAGTAATAAAGTGTTTTCAAGCACATTTCCTTGGTGTTGTATGTTACAGCTTTTATTGAAAAGCAGTATTGTTTAGTTTTTTTGCTAGAAAATTTATGTGCGTGAGCTACTTCAAATTTTCATCTGCGTATACCGCCAGAAATTCTATTGATTTCGAACACATTGGTTTATTCCCAAGTTTTAGCATTTGGTTGTCCGAGGCCTTGTTGTTTGTACGGTGAAATAGTACTGATACTGTCTTATCTTCATTAATTACCAATTTATTATTCTCAAACCATTCCAACATTTTGCCGATTGAATCCGTAAAGTTTGTTTGTAGGTTGTTGATGACGCTACCTTTGAGAAATACCTTGTGTCGTCACCATATAGGATTATATTGCCATTGGGTACGCAGTCAACTACATCTTGAATGTATTCAGAGAACAGGATTGGCCCCAGAATTGAGCTTTGGGGCACACCAAATCCTACTGTCTCTTCTTTGGAAAACTTAGCTCTTATTAAACCTGTGGTGTGATCTTTATAAGGGATTTGCACTATTTGTCATCGGTTGCTTAGATGGGATTCAAACCACTTTAATGCAGTACCCCATATTCCTATCATTTGTAAACTTTGCAGAAGGATTTTTGGTCAACTCGGTCAAATGTCTTGGATAAGTCCATAATTAACCCCAGGCCTATTTCTTTATTATCTGCTCCTCATGAACCTCCTTTAAAAACTCGGTTACTGCTGTTATAATTGACCTCCCTTGCTGAAACCCCTGTTGCTTATCAGACATTAAGTCATCATTTTTAAAGGAGTTGTATAATCCTTCATGCATTACTTTCTCTATTATTTTTTAAAAATCTGAGATCATTAATACCGGTATATAGTTCTTAATATCTTCTCCGGATCCCTTTTTTTCAATTGGTTTGGCTATTGCTAATTTCAGTTCATCTGGAAATTGGCCACTTCTAAATTAGATATCGATAATGTTACACACTGGCTGCAAGAGATGAGTGTAGCATCCCTCCAGGAGTGCGCCGAGGTTACATCATAGCCTAAGTATAGTTTATTCCTAAGCGTTTTAATAATTTGTTTTCCTTCATCTAGTGATGTAGGTGATAAAAACATTGTGCTGGATATTTTGCTTTAATGTAGTGAATTTGTTTTTAGTCTGAGTTAACTGTTATGAAGCAGGTTATCAGGTAACCTTGTATAGTAACTGTTAGATATATTAGCAATACTACTGGCATCCGTTTTCATTTTGCCATTCAGGCTTATTTTGAAGTCACTTTTCCAAGTTCCCCTCAAACGAGTTGCCAAAAAGCCTTTGGTTTGTTCTCTGCTCGATGTCTATAATTGTCATTGTTCACTTTTTGTTGTTGATCGGAGTGTTTTGTGATAGTTACGTTTATAGCTTTTGAAATAATTTTTAAAGCCCTCTGAGACAGTACTTTGCTTAAGGATCTAAGTCTCCTACCAGAGATTCATATACGTCTTTAAATACAAAAATGTTTTGATTCATTACCTGATTTCCATAATGGGGCGGGGTTGTAATGGAGTTCGAAGTAAAAGACTAAATACACGTTTATTGCTTGAGTTTTAACATACGGCCACCAACACCACTACTACTACTACTGCTGCTACACCAGCGGTTCTCAGAAACATCCATATGGTTACACGGAGACGGTTAGAACAGCCTATAAATCAACAGTGGCAAAATTTCGAACACCTATTCAATAAGTGATGTCAGTATAACAGTACCGTTAGTTCATGATGATGATGATGATGATAATAATAATAATGATTATTATAATAGCAAGCGACAAATTGGTGGTGAAACACTACGTGCTCTCATGTTTCCTGCTTATCATCCGTAATGTTACATAAGAACAGCGTAAATAAAATTTAAATAATAGCTACGGGCGGATACGAATAGGTCAAATAAAGACACTTTAATTATTTGTCAGTCTAAAAGGTGAGCTTATTCTCTCTAAAATAAAGGCTGTGTTACTGAAGCAGAAAGACCTTTTCGATGTATTTTTGCCTATCACCACGGACAGTACACTCTAGTGCAAGGGTCTGTTTTTGTCTATCATTACGGACTGTATACTCTATTGCAAGCCTGGGAAGTGCCTCTCAATGAGCACGATCCCTCATCGTCTTTGCTGATAAGCGAGAGTCGTAGAATTAAGCTCGGCTGGCCCCGTAGCTTAGTCGGTAGAGCAACTGCCTGCTGTGCTAGGGGTCCCGGCTCGAGTCCCGTCTGGGGGGTGAGAATTTTTCTCTATCCAAGATGATTCCCTATCCTCCCCAGAGTCTAGAAGTGTGAATGTATGTGTGATCTAATGATTAAAGCCCAAAGTTTACTGAAACCCCAAAGACAAGCGAATACGTGTTAACATGATTGCCTGTAGGTAATGATATGTTCCAAGGGATAGGCCATCGATAAGACTATTGTAGTTAAAAGCGGAGTATAAATGGACCTCTAAAAAACCAAGCTCGCTCACGCAAATTCGCCGGTTCCCCACTGACCTGTGTTTAGTTGAAATTGTCGCATTGAGTTCTACATCTCTTTTAATACAGGAAGGGATATCTACAAACTTGAAATAGGGCGTGGTTGGGCCACCTGATATAATACAGCCATTTGTAGTTGTTTTATATTGTAAAAATAGTAACTTTTAATAATAAGGAGCAAAATCCATGCAACTGCAGTCAAATGTTGTATATTTCCAATTCTATCAAACAAAATCGGACATTTCCCAAACGTTTTGCTTGTAAGCTGTAAACGAAAAGTGTGAAAAAAGTATTATTGACAGCATCACATCAAGGGATTTAACAGGCGTACATAAACATATCTGTCACTGTCGAGTAAATCAAAGACTCGTTATAGTTTTTTTTCCTACTTCCTGGAGAAAACGCTATTTTGGAAAGGAATAGTTTTGCTCGCAACCTCCTGTTTTATAAATTTCTACCAGCCAGGTACATAACAAGTAAACAAGAGCGAATATTTATGAACCGCTTCATAGTAAGAAACTATTATTTCACATACACTACTCGGCTATAACTTTTGCTATGTTTTTGCCTACGCTATATGGCTCCCAGTTATATTAAGTTCAAAACAGCATGAAGAGAACCTTACCAATTAATCAGAGAGCATTGAAGAAAAACTCCATTTTAGTTACATCATTACAACCGTGATATTTAGTCAGAAGTATTAGAGTCATTAAATGGGCTAAGGCTAAAAAGAATCCCTAAAAAGTACAATTCTGTACAGAGAAAATTCCAAAAATATTTGTCTAGCAAACTGTAAGCATTTCTGACATACATGCTCGTTTTTAGACTCACGCAGGTGCACAAACGGCTTTCTTGTATTGCTTCCTTCTCATTTAGGTAAAACCTCGACAATTACTGTTTTTTTCATTTGATAAGCGGCGCAGAGAGCACTTTATACGAAATCTTTGTAGCTAATTTTAGTTCAGGAACTGTAGTTTCATTTTAAAAACTTCCTTTTTTAAACTTGCCGCCTCAAATTTAAGTCCATATATTCAACGTGTAATAAACTCGCTTGTGTGTGTGTCTGCCATAGATTTTATTGCCAAGACATCACAAACAATGATTGCAATGGATAATAAAATGAAGGCGTGGTTGACCCTGGAATCCTTCCCCCGGAAGCTGATTGGCATTCATCTTTTCACGTGAAGGCAACTCCAGATAAATAATTCTCGCATGTGTCTAATGGGAAGTGAATTTGAGACCACAAGAAACCTACAATGCAAACACATTACCTGGACATCATGACGGGTAGCCTGTTTGTCCTAATCTGCAAGTAGGAATGGATTCTTAGCTTTAAGCACAGCTATAAAAAATCGATCCAGCCTTAGAACCAGTCTTGATATAAACAAACTATTTTGTATCCCTCTGCGTCAGTCTCGTGTTCGTATCAGCTGCGAGGAGTAACCACAAATAAATGCCAAGTAGAATGAGGTCTCGCGTTTATATGTAATGGAACGACGCAATGTTCGAATAATAATAAATAAATAAATAAACACCGAAATAAGAGGGGAGTTGAAATTGAATACAGGATAATTAAAATAAAACTCACATTAATCTGTAGCTGCATCACTATCGGGAAGAGGTGTAAAATCTGTGTCTTCATCAGTTGCGGTGTTGCCATCATTATAAAGAGACGAATTACCACCCATGTAGATCCACTAGAGCAAGGGTGGCGAAAACGACTTCCTTCCGCGAGTCACCAAATATACAACACGCACTGCATCATCAGCAGCATGTGAAAAACAAAGGGACGGTTGCAGAGAGGGAACTGCGCCTGCGAGTCAAAATAACTCGCGAGTCACGTTTTCGCCACCTCTGCACTAGAGCATCCGAGAGTCCCTCATTTTCTTGATCAATTGCCTGACGCATGTTATTTTACCACATATTAGGTGTCGCCTGAGATATTGCATTTTGAAATACCTGGCGAACGTCGCGCAATTTGAACATTACGTTGTTCCTGGTTACGAACCCATTAAGGAAGGCCCTTATTGTTTCTATTGCATTCAGGTTGCTGTGATAAGGGAGTAACCTCTCAACGTGTCGACCGGATTTTCTTCGAATGTCATCAATAACCTATTTGTTTTCACTGTAATCGGCAACTTTTTGTGCTTGTTTTCACATTCGATTCGCAAAACGTCAAATTATGTTTTGACAGCCATTCGGCAATTTCTTGCTTTCGCCACGAGGAGCTAGGATGATGTTCCAGTCTGGCACTGTGATAGGGTGCATTATCCATAACGATAACGCAATCCGGTTCGAGTTTCGGAAGCATGCTCCCAAACATCCTCGTGGCAATCACCTGTGCGTTTTCACTCAAACAGTAGGATACCATCTTCCATAAAACCGGAATCAGTACCGATGTGCACAACGATTAGTCGTTTTCCATTCCCTGTAGGATTTTTCGGTCCTGTTGAAATTCCATAAAGAAATGCTTGCTGTTTAGACCCCGTGGTAACGTAACTCTATGCACGGGATGTTGTATGCCCTTTGTTAACCCAAGCTTCACCAAGATAATATATTTTCCTACCTTCCGTTCTACATAAGCGCATATTTCGCGAATAACACGGCCGTCATAACACGATATCCGCTATGTCAGTAATTACTTTCAATTTATTTTTCTTCCTAAACCTAAATCCAATTTCTAGCAATAATTTATGAAACGTGGATCGTTTAAAAAGAAGGCAATGTAGAATCACTGTTGACAGAATTTAAGACTTTGTCTAACGTTGGCGTCTCATTGTTGAAGAAAAACTGTTACACTTTCCTGCGAATAGCACATTTAGTAAAGTCATCTAATTTTTCTAATTCTCGTTTACGTCTTTTTCTATTCGCAATGTTCCAGCAGCTTGGGTTCCTTACTGCTACATGCAACACTCCACTCGGAATAATCTGCAGTTGTTCACAGTGACACTGGTGGACTTGGTTCAATTTGTTGAAAATATTCAAAACAATTTGTTTCTCGCCGCTTTTTAACGGCTTACCACTAGAATGCTTCACTATTTCACCTTTATTTTCACTCACCAAGCAAACAGCACGTTTAGAAGTAGCCATGCTTATCGGCTTACGGATTACTCATTATACTACGAATGCACGAAAGGGGTTAATGGCACCGGGCAGAATTAAACCCAAACTACAACCGTCTTTAGTTTTACTGTGCATATTATTTACTATTTTATAGTAATCAAAAGTTTCAAAGCATCGTGGCTTCATCCAGTTTTTCAACTCTCACTTGGTTCTCACTGTCACTGTTTTAAGTTCTTATGTCACTGTTTCCGGTATATGTAGTTCAGTCCACTAAGGTGAACAAGTTCACTTCCTGCCGGATGGTTCACTTCACTCGCGAGATGTCGAATACAAGACTTGCACACCTCCCCAGTAACGCTCGCTGCACGTAACAGAGCCGTCACCAACTCGCTTGCCCACCGACTCACTCTACCGTCGCCACTCCTCACGTCTCACTGACTCGACTCGCACTCACTCATGTGACTTACTCTACTCACTCTACTCTGTCGCGCTCGACTCGCCTTCAACTCGCGACTGCATCACTGCCCGCGAGAGCGATCGCTTATATAGGCGGTGGAATCTTCAAAAGAAGGTTCTCGAACCTTCTAGAGCTATTACAACACACTTTCTGGAGGAGGGGAGAGAAGCTTCCAGAAGTTTCTAGTTATTTCCGATAACGCGCCCGGTGTTTACTCGGACCGCTCGGCGCCGTCCTCCCGGTAGCCTTGGGACATAGCAGCTCTTCACAGTATGTTTGACTACCATCCTTTTTTAAAACGTACAGATAATTAAGATATACTATTTGTTATGGTGTGCTTTGGTTTCCCGCACGTCGCGTTTGGTGCTAAAGGCGGGTCACCACTGCCTCAACAATCAACGAATCATGTTGATTCAACACGTTGAGCTCAACATGTCGGCGGTAAACGAATGGCTCCACTGACCAACAAGTCTTGTGTAACATGCTGATTCAACATGTCTTGGCTAAACAGAATTGTTTTCCACCGGCAGTGGAAAACATGTTGAGTGCGATATGTATTCGACTCACTTCGTGCAGATCCGACAAACATCGGCTAGACATGATACGGGCAACTGGCCCATTATTGTTCATAACTCAGCAGCGAGAAAAATTTAGTGGAATAAAGAAAAGACAATAAATTAATTAACGAGATTCATGCAAGACCCGTCATCTGGGATATGCCCCTAAAAAGATTGTGCAAATAAAATCAAGAAAACGGAGTGTTTATGTGAACTTGACAGAATTTTTTAACAGAGAGTAGGAAGCTCAGTTCAGCTGATATGGCTGCTCGGAAATTCGTCTCCTGTTTTGCAATTGCTGGTGAAATTATAGTCAGCAACAAACTGAAATATTCTTCCGACATACTTAGTAAATTCCTGAAGCCGAATCCACTCTCGGGTCAGGCAGGATGCTATTTAGATGAAATCTGTTGCTTAGAAAAGGGCGCACACATAACTTTCTTCTTTTATTCTGGCGTCTTATCCATCAAGCACATATTGTGGTCATGAAGGCTAAATCTTCATAATCAGAATCCATGTCGTTATTTATATTAATACATGCAACGTGTTTACACTTGTCAGTGTAGGCGAAATGTTGATAGGAATTCCACATGTTCCGAGTTACATGTCTATGTTTAATGTTGAATGTTGTGTGTTGATCGTTGAGGCAGTGGAGATTCGCCTTTAGAATGGAGCGATAATATGTATATTCAATGCCGAATCCAATGATTTTGCATTCACATTGCAACAAACGAAGAAAAAGTCAATTTTCTTAGTTGATTCTCCCTTTACACTCAAGTAATTCAAGCATAAAATCAAAATAATACGGAATTTCTTTAGCAAATTAATAAGAGGTTCTAACCTTTGTCTTAAAATCTTTTCATTGATTTAAGTAGCAAAGTGTAAGTATACATAAATATATTTAATATTTATATATTAAATCAGAATAACATATTCTGTTTTCAAAATTAGCAAACGATTCTTACCTTTACCTTTGAATTTTTTATTTTTTAATAATTGAATCAGTGCAAATGTGTTTATATATTAAATGTTTAAATAACACACTCCCTTAGAGTAAAATATTTAAGCGTTTATCGTTTATGCACTTGAAATATGCAAAGTTTCTTTGATGACAAATCATGATCGTGTCATTCAGTAAACACACTGTTTCAAAGGATTCAATCTGCCGTGTAGAACTTTAAAACCCTATTCGATTACTATGATTTTTTTAATATATTTAAATCCTGTACTGGCACTCAAACTGTAACATCTCCAAAGTAGATAGGTTCCACCATGTTTTCCTTCCGCTTGAGTGATCGAAGTTAACGCTCCTGTTGACAATTATTTATACCGCTTGATCTTCTGTTTCGTCTTGATTTCTCTCTAAATATGAAACACGACACCATTTTATCGATCCTGTAGCGATGAAGATTATTTATTCGCCATCTTTCACTAAGAATTGCGTGCCTCTGGAATACGCGATCACAGTTTGTCACGCTTACTGAAATGTTCGGAAGAAGCCATTTAATGCATTTACAGGACACGTTTAATCCATATTTGTTGTATCTTAGGCAAAATTTCTGTATGTACTTATCTTTGTTCTTCGTACCCGTGTATTAATTACCGTTGTCCTTAGAGCATTTTAATTATATTAACACTTTATGTTGTGTGACTTTGTCCAGCTTTCACTGTCATTTCAACAATTCCATTTACTGCAGTTCCCACTGACACTTCAACAACGTGATTTAGTTCAGTTCTTACTGTCACTGCACGGACGCGACTTAGATTGGTTTTCCGGTTACTTCATTTCTGTGTCTGCGAGGGAAACTCTGCTATGGTGTCGAACCCGGACTTTTCCAATGACTCGCAGTAGCAGCACTTGATGGCACATCAGAAACGCACTCGCTAACCACGAGCAAAGTCGTTTATATAACCACTGGAGAGAGTTCTGGAATGTTCAGGAGGCGAGGAGAAAGAAGGTCCCATAATTATCTGGTTGCGTCGCGAATGTTTTATCTCTCCAACCCGCCGGTCGGTCGGCGCTATCCACGTGATAACGCTCTGTCGTTTCTCTAGTCTCATTTATTTGTGCTGTATACGGTTTCATGAATACCCACAGTAAACATGTTGTTGTATGATGGTGGATGATGAGCACAAGATAGACCCACACCGTCGTTGATTAGGGTGTGCTAGGCAATGCGACACTGCGGTGGTTTACCATTACCTTCTGCAGTATGAGAATGAAGCGATGCCGTACGGATCCAATCTTGAATTCTGGATGGAAGTTTTTCCGCGACTGAAAAATCGTCCTCCAGCTGGGAATGAAGTCCACGTTCTTTTGCATGCTAGTTAACAGCGCTCATCTCTACACCAGAGGGACAAGATTTACTGCATGTATTTTAAGGCGCCGGAACGTTTCAAAAAACGGGATGAATTTGGTTCGGACATAATAAAGCAGGACGTGCTTACATGCCGATAATTGCGCTTCATCCAGGTCCTGAAATGCGGGTTTAAGCTTTACGTGGCAACAGTGTTCGATTTGTGCACGGTTTCTGTCGATAAATAAGCTGTCTGCAATAGCAGAAAACTGAGTTGGGAAGTGCTGTTGTGTCTATCTGTTTTACTGACTGAGCTGAGGCCAATTAGTGCCGTTGTTGCATGAGTAGGCACCCTGGTTGCTTCTGGTCCATAGAAGCGTATTTCAAACGCTAATTGGCACCCCTCTATTCCGTAGCAGCTCTCAAAGTCCGGCTTCTGCCTCTTTCACATTGAGAGCAGCAAATTAACTTGTATAAACTACATCTTCTCTTTGCACAGAAAAGTGAAACTAGAAGCGTTCGGCTTCCCAAAGCGATATAATCCTGAGACAGTTTTGAAGACTTCTCAGAGTCAAGGAACTAGTAAACAGGTTGCGAAGAAGCACCATGGAAATAACCTTGTGCCGTTCCCCAAGCTTAGGAAAGTCGTTGGGTGAAGTCGGTCTATTGTTTTCTGGGAAGCAGGTTGAAAAGTCCTATTCTCTGAACCATCATTTGATAAGCACTTGTTTTTTCAGCCCAGAAAGGAATTATCTTTTCAATACACATGTTGGGTATACCGGGAAAAGAAGGAACACATGAATCTCGTGGTGGGTCGATACCTAACACGCAGCTGTGGTCTTATTCTAGTGTGCTTTCACACTTAAGAGCCACATTCACTTCATTTGAGTTTAAGGATATACAACAAATATTGTGAAATCATGGCTATCAGAATAAGAAATTTGATAACATATTTTTTCTGAGAATGAGAATAAAAGGTATTTCCAGCGTGCTGTAACAGTCAAGTGCTTCCAGACGTATAACCACTAATCCAACTGTCTCCTATCGACATCTTGCAAGCCATAAAAATGTTGTTTATAAACGCAGTAGAACTATCATGTGAATTAAAAGTGTAATATTTTACCTAAATTAATAACAATAAGTATGCATATATTTTTAAGAATAGTTTTATGTCTATACAATAAACTTCCCATATTACAGGCTACGATTTGACTTCAGATGCTTCATTGCGAAAATCCAGGGGCCATTAATAGTTGTTACATAGATCCAAAACGCGGGCTTCATGAGCTCTGTCCCATTACCGTTTTTTATGTATAAACCCTAGCTCAACAAAATTAGCTTTATCCTTATTATCTGTAGGTACCAAACCCTTCCTTCACACTTCAACAGACTTGGAACTATCGGCATTCCTTTCCGGTACGGTTAAAAACGTTTGGTATCAGTAATTAAAGTGGTTAAGAAGTGCCAAAGTAGGAATAATTTTACCAAAATTGAAATGTTTGGCAGCAAGAACTATAGTCTAATGTTCCGATTTTACTAAGAAAATGCATTACTTCGGATGAAACTTTAAAATTACGCTTTGTATGAGGCCGTGTCTTATTAATAAGTTTGATATGTTAACATTTTTCGGAATGAATGTCTCTAATTCTTAGTTTTCTCTTTGTAAGTGTCGCATTAAAACCTCGCTCAGTTGAAATATCTTACGGTATGGCGAGCAAAACAATCAGGTTACTTCAGAATGCAAAGCTTCACATATGTTAGTATTGTGAATAGAGCTTCCTGTGAAATTAACCCACACTGCAGGTAGAAAAGGGCTTCTGCTGTAATGTAGTTTTCGAACACATACTCACAGAAAGCTTCACCAAGCTTATCATTTGGCATCGGGGAAACAAAGTCGTCAGGAAAAACAAATTACCAACCCCTTAACTACAACCAAATTATAGTGCAGAGAGTGAAAGGGGATATACCACACACACATACATCAATATCAAACAAAAATTTACATAATGATATAATTCAGCAAGAAAGATTATAGAATATTTAGTAAGCAAAAGATGTACAAAGCAGATTGTAACTTAGATAAGTAAGGGAAGGGGAGCTACCTAATGCCAGCTAAAAGTAATTCTAGGTAGAAGTACATCTTTCAGCAAGTCAATGAGCAAGGAATTGAAGGAATAAGGAGAAATAGAAAGAGATAGATATAGAAAGGAAAGAGATAGAATTACTGAATTTGCTTCCGGACGCGTGACTGGAACGCATGTACGAAAAGTTTTGGGGCAGAATATTTTCATACATAATAAAGTAACGCTGCCTAAGGACCAATTAGAAATGTCGTTTCATTTTAAGGCGCGAAAGTGAGCGTTACTAGGTTTGGGTATAAAAGGGGGAAGAAAGCCCCAGATTTTCACTCTGTTATAGAATCTCGTCCACACAGTGTGATACTCTCTGGACGACGAATGCACGTGTGTGCATATGGGTGGGAAGCGTGTGCAGTCAGATTAGGCTTCCAATTTATTGTTATGGTGGGAATTGTTACAGATGGGGAAAGTTAGCCACCCATAAGTATTTTGTTGATAATAAACCACATTTTAAGGGAAATAAAGTGTATTTTAATTTGCCTCACCTATGAAAACCTGAGAGCTTCTGCTCGAGCTAGGGACCTCCCGATCAGTGAAATTAGTTAGATAGGTAATTTATTAGCAATGGAAAAATCATCATCCGCTGAGCAGCAATAGCTGGTGACCAGGACACTGCAGCACAGGATCAACGATTTCCCGCTACAAGAGGCTCTTGAGAGATGACTAATATCTGCTTCGTATCATTACATAAATGACCTGGTAAAAGTCACAAAAATACAAATTCTAGCATACAATTTAAGTAGAGTTTTCAGCTGTCTGTCACCAAACTCCTAAATTATATAGTACACGTTTCAGAAATCTTATTCGGAAGAAGGAATAATGTCAGAAACACATAATTACATTGTAATCACTCGTGAACTGCAAGCATTTGGTAGAAACAGTTTGTACTACTCATAAACGTCATAAATGTTGTCTCCATTTGACACAAAAGCTAAAAATTACTTTAGCAGCATCCTTTGCCTTTATTCCTGATGACCTGCACTAAATGGGGGGGGGCAACACGAGCCTATATTAAGTTTTATGTAACTCTCGTGCGATGCAGCTTGCTTTTAGTGAGAGAAACAACGAAGACACTCTGCATCCAGAGTCACTGAGATAACCTGTCAGTTCAAAACATGTTGCATCACATCTCGCTCATCCTGCCGACTTTCACTTTCATTTGCGAGAGTTTTGTGAAAATTACATTTGAAACCCGTTACCACATTCAACACATTTCCTTGTTCAATGCACAGAAAACAGCTCATTTTAGTGGTTGTGTAGTTTAGCTAATAGGTAGAACTTTCTGTGAGAGTGAATTCATAAACATGACAGCACATAACTTTTAATTCCAACTTGGATACTACCCTCGATAGGACACAAAATAGTAATCTCGGATCCTCGTATATGAATGATCCTCCATCACCTCACCTAAATCAGAAGTTCCCTACAGACTGTGAGCAACAAGCAATTTTTTCTTTAAATGCCCATCGCAGGGTAGTTTTAAAATCACTTCATTCACGTAGTTGCAAAGGAAAATATGTCACATTCGAACAAAACTCAACAACGTTGTTTAAAAAACAACAGTCTGATTATGTACGAGTGCCAAAGATAAATTGGTAACAATTACGTTTTGTTTCCCTGAAAAAGCTCACGATTAACTACCAATAGCTGGTGAAATTTTGGAACAGACAATTTTCAACCTATTAGTGCAGGTTTATTAATACAAAATGAACAATGAGTCAGAGAACTGGTAAATAGAGTCGCTTTTACTGACGCTTTACCCTGGGTGCAAAGGCGGTTTAGAAACCGCAGTCGCTTTACGCAGTCTTTTGTAATAACTTTGCTAGTAAAACATAAAGGTAATGAGGAACAGAGGGGCCGCCGAAACCGGGGCAGAGCACCACACGCAGGCCATCCGGTCCCTTGTGCTTCTACCGTACCCCTGGGAGGGAAGAGACCAAATGGGACCCCGAACCCAGTACAGAGCACCACACGAGGGCCATGTGGCCCCTTGTGCTTCTACCATACCCCTGGGAGGGAAGGACGAGGGAAGAGACCCGAAGGGGGACCCCATCCAGGGTAGAGCACCACACGCAGGCTATCCGGCCCCTTGTGCTTCTGCCGTACCCCTGGGAGGGAAGCACGAGGGAAGAGATTCGAAGGGGGACCCCACCCAGGATAGAGCACCACACGAGGGTCATCCGGCCCCTTGTGCTTCTACCGTGACCACTGGGAGGGAAGGACGAGGGAAGAGACCAGAACGGGGACCCTGAACCCAGGGTAGAGCACCACACGCAGGCCATCCGGCCCCTTGTGCTTCTACCGTGACCACTGGGAGGGAAGAGACCAGAACGGGGACCCTGAACCCAGGATAGAGCACCACACGCAGGCCATGTGGCCCCTTGTGCTTCTACCGTGACCACTGGGAGGGAAGGACGAGGGAAGAGACCAGAACGGGGACCCTGAACCCAGGGTAGAGCACCACACGCATGCCATCCGACCCCTTGCTTTTAGCGTAGCCCTGGGAGGGAAGGACGAGGGAAGAGACCTGAAGGGAACCCCGAACCCAGGGTAGAGCACCACACGCAGGCCATCCGGCCCCTTGTGCTTCTACCGTGACCACTGGGAGGGAAGGACGAGGGAAGAGACCAGAACTGGGACCCTGAACCCAGGGTAGAGCACCACACGCAGGCCATCCGGCCCCTTGTGCTTCTACCGTGACCACTGGGAGGGAAGAGACCAGAACGGGGACCCTGAACCCAGGATAGAGCACCACACGCAGGCCATGTGGCCCCTTGTGCTTCTACCGTGACCACTGGGAGGGAAGGACGAGGGAAGAGATCCGAAGGGGGACCCCACCCAGGATAGAGCACCACACGAGGGCCATCCGGCCCCTTGTGCTTCTACCGTGACCACTGGGAGGGAAAGAGGAGGGAAGAGACCAGAACGGGGACCCTGAACCCAGGGTAGAGCACCACACGCAGGCCATCCGGCCCCTTGTGCTTCTACCGTGACCACTGGGAGGGAAGGACGAGGGAAGAGACCAGAACGGGGACCCTGAACCCAGGATAGAGCACCACACGCAGGCCATCCGGCCCCTTGTGCTTCTACCGTGACCACTGGGAGGGAAGGACGAGGGAAGAGACCAGAACGGGGACCCTGAACCCAGGGTAGAGCACCACACGCATGCCATCCGGCCCCTTGCTTTTAGCGTAGCCCTGGGAGGGAAGGACGAGGGAAGAGACCTGAAGGGGGACCCCGAACCCAGGGTAGAGCACCATACGCAGGTCATCTGGCCCCTTGTGCTTCTACCGTGACCACTGGGAGCGGAAGAGGAATGAGGAGAGAGAACCAAAGGTTGACCAGATCCGGATGACGACGGGCGCAAGCATGGACGAGGTTCCTAATGTTTCCGGATTGAAAGCGCCTCCAACGTCGCCCGGGCCCACCCATAGGCCCCGAGCCTCCGGGAGTCCTCGAAGAAGCGCCTACCCGAAAGCACCCTCTTCTTCTCGACATTCGCCTTGCCCGTCTCAAAACCCAGCGTAACTCACAAGGTCGCATCCCTGTCTACAGTCCAGCCCCTCTGGATAATTCTCCAAAAGTCATAATGCATTTAATTCTCAAAAATGTCGGCTTTCATTTTACAAACTGTTCTGATTTTAAAATGTTGGCAGATAAGCAAATTGCAACTAATGCTCCTCCAGTTCTTCCTAGATACTTCAAGGAAAGTGAAGGCGAAGCACTTGATGTTTTTCGAAACCTCGACGAAATGGTATATGTTTGGATGGAATGAGGGAGGCATACGACTGCTGTAAAGGTAACAGACATATACGTTTGTGTTAGAAACTTGGATGGCACATCGGGACTGGAAGCACTTATCACGCATGTTTTTGTAAGTAAGCTGGCAGCTATATATGTTGTCGCTGCGGAATCGGTTTAACATTTTCAGACAGAATATTCGCTAAAGTTACTTATAGAGAACTTATTTTAGGTTTTCATGCTTTTTCTTCCTCTAGGCTGAGTTTTTATAATGCTTCAACTTCGGTGCTTAGTTGTGAAGTTTCGAAGAGCAGGTAGGTTTAGGGTTAAACAGTTTTCGCGAATTAACGCCAGGTTTAGAAATAATTTGCAGTATAAATGCGAAAATGTGTTCTAATGGTTGGGGAAATTACTACTAGAGCTAGAGGGAAACTATTCGACTTGTGTACACGATCGGCTTTCACGGCCTTCCGTTTATTCGATAAAAAGTCGATAGTATTGGTCCTGTAGGCCACGATCCAGTAGATAAGTTGTTATCTGAAGTGGAAGGTGAACCAAATATCAGATAATATTTACCTACAAGTCCGTGGTTCAATTTCTGGCTCTAGGTTAGGATCCCTAAGGCTCACGGTAAAACCTGAAGGTCCTCTCGTTCCATCACTTTCCTCATGACAACATACACTAACAGTGGATGACTCTGGCTAATATCTGTCCCAGCCATCACTTTGTGGTCAGTGACCACGTGAGGAGCGTTGGAATAACCTTTTGTTGGATATCTTGTTTCTGTATTTTCTGAAATGCAACTTCCTACAGAAGGTAATAGAGCTCCACAATGTCTCTCAGGCATTGCTCTCTGCAAGTTGGAGCCACTGCTGCGGTAGACTGCCACCTACATAATTATCCTATTCGTTGAGATTATCAGGGCAACCGCATTCTCTTGATGCCATTCGGATGAGTTATGCAAGCACCAACAGAATCGGCTCATTCTTCCAGAGGACGATCATCATCCCGACCTAAAGTAGTGACATAATGAGAACTATTTCGCTGAGTCATTCTCTTTATTGACAAATGCAGTAGTATGCTCGTGAGGTACTGAAACATAGCAAAGCCGATGAGAGAATTTTTCACCATGACAACTCTCCATAAGACTTCATAATAACAAATGAAGTAACCAACAATGCCATAGATAAGTATAGTCAACCAACACAACTACAATTCGTAGATGTTTGTAGTGCACAAAGCACACCCATACAAACAAGTAAGAGGGTAAAATTGAAACATCTACCATTAGGTGTATGCCTAATTTGCGCAATTCTGGCCGGTTCTAATAACGACATGAACCTTGTACAACTCCTGCTCCCTTCATCACAATCGATGCTGTAGGCATCCTTCTTCACTTCTTACTGCAAGTGCAACTTTTGTAACCTTATGGTTTAACACGATTCCTGCATTAGCAACTACAAATTAATGTTACAATAACATTACTTTTAATATGTAGTTCAGAAATTACTTCTGTTAGGCATGAATATCATTTTAAGGTATAATGGTAGTAAAAGCAGAAGCAGTAGTAGTAATAGTAGTAGTAGTAGCGTATTGTAGTAACACCAGTAGTAGCGTAGTAGCAGTAGTGGCAAGAGTAGCGTAGAATTGCTAGCGTAGTAGTAGCGTAGTAGTAGCACCACCAGCAGTAGTAGCAGTAACGTAGTAGTAGTAGAAGTAGCAGTAGCAGTAGCGTAATGTTAGTGGTAGCAGCAGTATAGTAGTAGTAGTAGCGTAGTAGTAACAGTAGTAGTAGTAGTAGTAGCGTAGTAGTAGCAGTGGCGTAATAGTAGTAGTAGCATCAGTAGTAGTAGCGTAGTAGTAGTAAAAGTAGTAGTAGCGTAGTAGCAGCATAAGTAGCAGTAGTAGTAATAATAGTAGCAGTAGCGTCGTAGTAATAGTAGCAGTACTAGCCTAGTAGTAAGGCAGCAGTAGTAGCAATAGCGTAATCGTAGTAGTAGCGTATTAGTAGTACCACCAGTAGTAGTAACGTAGCAGTAGCGTAATAGTAGTAGTAGCAGCAGCAGTAGTAGTAGTAGTAGCGTAGTAGTAGTAACAGTAGTAGTAGTAGCAATAGTAGCAGTAGTAGTAGTAGTAGTAGTAATAGTAGCAGTAGCGTCGTAGTAATAGTAGCAGTACTAGCCTAGTAGTAGTAGCAGTAGCGCAGCAGTAGAAGTAGTAGTAACAGTAGCAGTGTAGTAGTAGCAGCACCAGTAGTGTAGTAGTAGTAATGGTAGCAGAAGTAGTAGCGTAGTAGTAGCAGCAAAAGTAGCAGCAGTAGTATTAGTAGCAGAATTAGAGCAGTAGAAGCAGCAGTAGCGTAGTAGTAGTGGCAGAAGGAATAGTAGCAGAATTATAGTAGTAGCAGTAGCGTAGTAGTAATAGCATTAGTAGAGAAAAAAGTAGTATCGTAGAGGTAGTAGTAGTATTAGAACCATCGGCAGTAGCGTAGTAGTAGCCGGTAGCAGAAGCTGCGTAGTAGTAGTAGTAGTAGTAGTAGTAGAATTAGCGTATGCGTAGTCGTAGAAACTGCAGCAGTAGCGTAGTAGTAGCAGACGTAGCGTAGTAGCAGTAGCAGCAGAAGAAGAATTAGTAGCGTAGTAGTAAAAGTAGCAGCACTAGCGTAGTTGTAGCAGTAGTACAAGTAGTAGTAGTAGTATTAGTAGTAGTAGTCGCAGCAGTAGCATAGTAGTAACAGCAGTAGTAGTAGTAGTAGTAGTAGTAGTAGTAGTAGTAGTAGTAGTAGTAGTAGTAGTAGCAGCCTAGTAGTAGCAGCAGTAGTAGTAGCGGAGTATGAGCATTAGCGTAGAAGTAGGAGCAACAGTAGCGTAGTAGTATCGTAGTATTAGTAGTAGCAGTAGTGGTAGTAGCGCAGTAGTAGTATCAGCAGTAACGTAGTAGTAGTAGTAGCATTAGTAGCAAAAGCAGTAGTAGCGTAGTAGTAAAATTAGTAGCAGCAGTAGCGTAGTAGTAAGCAGTAGTGGTAGCTGCAATAGTAGTAGTACAGTAGTCGCGGAAGTAGCGTAGTAGTAGCAGTAGTGGTATTAGTAGTAGCAGAATTAGCGTAGTCGTAGTAGTAAATGCAGCACTGTCGTAGCAGTAGTAGTAGCAGAAGTAGCAGCAACAGCTGTGGTAGTGATAACAGCAGCAGTAGCGTAGTAGTAGTAGTAGTAGTAGCAGCAGCAGTAGTAATAGGCTAGTAGTAGCAAAAGTAGTTAAAGTAGCGTAGTAGTTGCAGCAAAAATAGTAGTAGAGTAGTAACAGTTGCAGTAGTAGTAGAACTAGCGTAGCAGTAGGAACACCAGCACTATCGTAGTAACGGTAGTAGTAGTAGTAGTAGTAGTAGTAGTAGCAGAAATAGTAGTAGCAGCACCAGTAATAGTAGTAGTAGTAGCAGAAATAGTAGCAGCAGCAGTAGTAGTAGTAGTAGTAGTAGTAATAGTTAAAGCAGCACAATAGCCGAGTAGTAGCAGAAGCAGTACCATAGTAGTAGCAGTAGTATCAGCAGCAGTAGTGCAGTACTAGTAGTAGTAGCAGCAATGGTAGTAGTGGGGTATTAACAGCAGCAGCAGTAGCGTAGTGGTAGTAGTAGTAGTAGTAGTAGTAGTAGTAGTAGCAGCAGTTGTAGTAGTAGTAACAGCAGCTGTATCATGGTAACAGTAGCTATAGTAGCAATAGTAGCCTAGTAGTAGTAAATGTAGAGCAGTAGCGTAGTAGTAATAGTAGTAGTAGTAGTAGTAGTAGTAGTATCAGCAATACCAGTAGTAGAGTTGTAACATCAGCAGCAATAGCGTAGTAGTAGCAGTAGTGGCAGTAACACAAGCAGCAGTAACGTAGTAGTAAAAGAAGCATTAGCGTAGTAGCAGTATCAGTAGTATCAGCAGCATTTGTGTAGTAGTAGCAGAAGCATTAGTAATGGTGGTAGTAGTAGAATAGTAACTGCAGCAGCAGTAGCGTATTAGCGGTAGCAGCAACAATAGCAGCAGCAGTAGTAGCGTAGTTGTAATAAAAGTAGTAGCAGTAGCGTAGTAGTAAAAGTAGCAGCAGTAGCGTAGTAGTAGCAGTAGAAGTAGTACTATCAGCAATAGTGGTATTAGCGCTAGTAGAGTAGTAATAGTAATATGAGAAGCAACACGTAGTAGTAGCAGTAATATTGGTAGTAGAGTAGTAACAGCAGCTGCAGTAGGATAGTAGTAGCAGCAGTAGTATCGAAGTAGTATAAGTACCAGCAGTAGCGTAGTAGTAGCAGTAGTAGCGTAGTAGTAGCAGTAATAGTAGCAGCAATAGTAGAAGTAGAGTAGTATTAGCAGCAGCGGAAGCGAAGTAGTAATACCAGGAATAGCAGCCGGAGTAGTAGCGTAGCATTAGCAGTGGTACTAGTCGTAGTAGCAGAAATAAAATAATACTAGGAACACCAGCAGTAGCGTAGTAGTAGCAGTAGTAGTAGTAGCACAACTAGTATCAGCAGTAGTACTATTAGTAACAGCAGCAGAAGCGTGGTAGTAGCAGAAATTGTAGCAGCAGAAATAGTAGCGTAGTGGTAGTAGTAGTAGTAGTAGTAGTAGTAAAGGTAGCAGCAGTAGCGTAGTAGTAGTAAAAGTGGCAGCAGTAGCGTAGTAGAAGTATAAGTAGCAGCAGTTCCATAGTAGTAGCATCAATTGTAGTAGTGGAGTAGTAACAGCAGCAGTCGCGTAGTAGTAGTAGCAGCAGTAGTAGTAGCGTAGTAGTAGTAAAAGTATCAGCAGTAGCGTAGTAGTAGCAGAAACATTACCGTAGTAGTAGTAGTAGTAGTAGTAGTAGTAGTAGTAGTAGTAGTAGTAGTAGTAGTAGTAGTAATAGTAGCAGCAGATGTAGCGTAGTATTAGTAAAAGTAGCAGCCTTAACGTAGTAGTAGTAGTAGTAGTAGTAGTAATAGTAGCAGCAGATGTAGCGTAGTATTAGTAAAAGTAGCAGCCTTAACGTAGTAGTAGTAGTAGTAGTAGTAGTAATAGTAGCAGCAGATGTAGCGTAGTATTAGTAAAAGTAGCAGCCTTAACGTAGTAGTAGTAGTAGTAGTAGTAGTAATAGTAGCAGCAGATGTAGCGTAGTATTAGTAAAAGTAGCAGCCTTAACGTAGTAGTAGTAGTAGTAGTAGTAGTAATAGTAGCAGCAGATGTAGCGTAGTATTAGTAAAAGTAGCAGCCTTAACGTAGTAGTAGTAGTAGTAGTAGTAGTAGTAGTAGTAGTAGTAGTAGTAGTAGTAGTAGTAGTAGTAAAAGTAGTAGCAGTAGCGTAGTAGAAGTAGCAGCAACGGTAGAAGCAGTAGCGTAGTAGTAGTAATAGTAGCAGTAGTAGTAGTAGTAGTAGTAGTAGTAGTAATAGTAGCAGCAGATGTAGCGTAGTATTAGTAAAAGTAGCAGCCTTAACGTAGTAGTAGTAGTAGTAGTAGTAGTAGTAGTAGTAGTAGTAGTAGTAGTAAAAGTAGTAGCAGTAGCGTAGTAGACGTAGCAGCAACGGTAGAAGCAGTAGCGTAGTAGTAGTAGTAGTAGTAGTAGTAGTAGTAGTAGTAGTAGTAGTAGTAGTAATAGTAGCAGTAGTAGTAGTAGTAACAGTAGTAGTAATAGTAGTAGTATTAGTAGTGGTGGTGGTAGCAGTGCATAAAGTTGCAGCAGAAGCGTAGTAGTAGTGGTAATAGCATTAAAAGTTGCAACAGTAGCGTAGTAATAAAAGTAGCAGAAGCACCGTAGTTGTAGCAGTTGCAGTAGAAGCAAAATTTGCAGCACTAGCAGTAGCCTAACAGTAGCTGTCGCAGTAGTAAAAGTAGAATCACAAGCGTAATAGTAGCAGTAGTAGTAAAATTAGCAGCAGTTGCGTAGTAGTAGCAGTAATAGGTGTAGTAAAAGTAGTAGCAGTAGTGGTGGTAGTAGTAGTAAAAATAGCAGGGTTAGCTTAGTGGTCGTAGCAGCAATAGTAGCAGCAGTAGTAGTAGCGTACTAGTAAAAGTAGTAGCAGAAGTAGTAGTTTAGAGTAATAGTTCTAGCGGCACTACCGTAGTAGTAGTGGTAGCAATATTAGCAGCAGCAGTAGCATCGTAGTACAACGAACAGTAACAGCAGCAGTAGCGCAATAGTAGTAGCAGTTGTGGTAGAAGCACTAGTAGCAGCACTACTGTAGTAGTAGTGCCCCACAAAGACCAACCCTACGTCCGGCATGTAACATTCGGCCACGTGTGGGGCGGGCAACGTCCAAAAGAGATCTTGGACGGCAAACAGGGCTCTGGCAAGGCAGGATTTATTGGTGCCGATTGGCTGTGACTTGGTTAAACTCTAATTTTCAATTATGGATAAGGGTATTCAGGAATGTAGTTTACGGGACTGGGGCTTCGGATGCTCAGAACCGGTCGGGGATGGTGGTGAGAGGGCAGGCCCCAACCGACCGTTATCAAGCGACTGCCAAGAAACAGCGGTAGGGAACCAGGCCGGGTTGCAGGGAAATGATACTGGAACAAAACTAAGTGAAGTACAAGCTATGGAAGCAGAAAAGGCACAAAATATGGATGAATCAGATCCTTTTAAAAAACGCCCCTTAATCAGGAGATCACCGCCTGGACCAAGGCGAGGCTCTACCGGAAGCCTAAGTATAGAGTCTTACTCTTTGGCAAGCAAATATACAAGTGACAGTCAGTTGGGCCCACATAGTGAGTCTAGACATGCTACGGAAGGTCTCTGTAGAGATGTTAAAAGAAAAAGAACTGAAAGCTATGTACAAATAATGAAGAGTGAAGAGGATCGCACTCTATTCTTACAGAGAGCCGAAAAGGAACACGAAATGCATAAGAAACTGTTACAGAAAATGGAAAATGAGGTAGATACACTACGGAGGATAATTAAAGAAATTCCCAATATCAAGAAAGAAATTAAAACTGCAATTAGCATGCTAGACGGTTATATGAAAAGAATGCCAAGTTCAATAAACTTTATAACAGAAATAATAGAGGAATTTGCTGAGGAAAATCGTTCATCGGTAGTTAAAGAAACAAACGAGAGAAGTACTCAGACCATAAGTAAACAACAAGAAGAAAAAGAGTTGGTGATCAGGGAAATAGAAAGTAACTTAAACAAGGACTTAAGTGAGCAAGAATTGGAAAAATTACTGAACATAAATTGGCCTGAAGAAGTTTTCCAAAGGTGTCA